>CM031239.1:412858886-413102951 GCA_018340775.1 Taxus wallichiana var. yunnanensis
AATGTGTTGTGTATTAGAGAGAAAATTAGTGTGAACAATGACTATAGATAAGTGAAAATGAAAAGTTACTATAAATAGTAATGTGATAAAGTGATTAGGAAACTCATTTATCTTTTGCACGAGTGTGATAGTGAGATCTAAGTGTGTGAGGATGTCGCAAGTTACCGTGACCAAGTTGTTTCGAGATGGTAGTAATAGCAGTGGCATCACGTACAATGGTGGAGTTGGTAAGCATGCTTTTTTTTTTTTTTTTAAAATGTGTTGATATTAGTTGTTTTTGATCCATTTTTGCGAAAAAATTGTTTATAAATTTCTTGTTACTTTAGACCTAGAAAAAGTGGTGAAGGCACTAATGACCTTAGGGACAAGAGCAGCCAAACCTCGGGCATTGGTTTCATGTTCCTAAGAGCCCCAAGTCCGTGCTTGGGCACCCGTGTCTAGAAAACACCGTGTCGAGTCTAGAGTGTTGTAAATATGAAAACATATGTGTGATCATGTTGTATGATGTTCTAACGCTGTGTATTTTTTTGGTTTATGGTGTGTAGAGGGATATACACTCAAGATATTTTCATGGTGGCTGTCATTTGAGTAAATTTCTTAGATTCGGGTTGTTAGGTGAGGAGTGGGATGTGTTGGATTGTGCTAGATGATGACACATAGCTAGGATGGGGATGTGCCCCATAATATGCCTATGCTTACAACATTGTGCAAGAGGTGGTGTGTAGATAATTGTACCTTTGGTTTCCTATATGTGAGATGAAAATTACACTAGAGGATTTCTATGGCATAATACAATTACCTATTGTTGGCAAGATGGTATATGTTATGGCAGTTGATGATATGCAAAGATAGATGAGGGATGCTAGGTGGTATTTTGTGTGGACTAGAGTTCTGTTGAGGCCCATATTAGACCAGATGTTATTATGAGATCGGGGTTCTCGCGATTCGGAAGTTTATTTTGATGGTGATAGGATCATTGATCAAGTGGAGGGTGGTGGCATAGGAATCTTATATAAGATGCATGATATCTGCCACCGGATAAAGGAGGAGAGCACTAGGTATGCTTGGGCACGATGTGTGTTGGCCCACCTTTACAGGGATCTATATAGATTTACATAGGAGGAGCATGGTGGTGGTATTGGAGCTATGATATTGTTGCATGTATGGGCCTATGAGAATATTGGTAATAAGGCCACTTGGTGGTGTTTGTGGTGATTGGGCAAGGCCGATATATTTTCTTGGAGGTGGGTAGGTGTACGTAGAAGGAGGATGGATGTCGATGCCTATAAAGTGATGATAGATTGGATGGGGCCGTAATCCGTGATATGGAGGCTATACCGAGACTATTGAGGATGGACAAAGGATTTCATAAAATTATGATGTATACGAAGAATGATGTGGTTAGAGGATTTGTTTTTAAGGGGTGACGAAGTTATTTTATATTGAGTGAGTTTCACGATAGTTTCATATGGCTCAAGACGCGCTCTCATATCCATATATATGGTTGAGATCCATTAGGGTACCGAGGAGGGTCAAGCTGAGACTAGGGCCCACATGAGAGAAGCTAGTTCCTCGAGGCTAGATGAGGCAGATGCGGAAACAGAGCCGATAGAGGTGGATGATGTGGGATGTACAAAGGCATACTAAGCTTGAGCATGGTGGGCCTCACATCGGTGGGTGGTTTTGTATCCAAAAGATTTACGATGCATCCAGATTACCACTAGGAGGAGGAGCGGAGGGGAAATCACATGGCCTTCATAGTTTAGTAGTGGTGATAGTAGAGCATAAGTATTTGTATAATTATGTTGTACAATTTGTTACTTGGTTGTGTTTCTATTTTTTTCTAATGTGTTGTTCTTATGGTTGTAAGTGATGCATAATGGTCATTTATTATGGAGACATATATCCATAAATTTACATAGAATGTGCCCATTGATATAATCGTGGGTGGAGGCATGATAGAGCGTGTGGATGATATTTTGGGTGATGATTTCGATTTGTTTGAGTCGTGGCTATATTAGTAATGAATTGTATCACGTTTCTTAGTGAGAGATATGAGGTGCACAAGGAGACACACCGAGGTAAATACTAAACCGGTGGTGGTCCTCTAGCATAAGATTTATTCACGTGGTTTTTGGAATTGCAGAGTCGCTTTGCAAAGAATTCTATGGAGAACACACCGCATACATAGACAAAGTTGAGATATAGAGGTCACGATCATCGACATAGAGTTAGTGGCTAGACTTCTAGTTATAGTGGCTCTGAAGTTCTAGAGAGTGATAAAGATGATGAGATATGATATGTATTAATGTATCGGACATAGGGACTTGCCCCCAATGAAGATATGTTTTGTGACTATGATTCAGAAATGATATATAGAGATAGATTTATTGGTGTATGATCATTGTACTCAATGTTGATTGATGTGTTGTTGTGATGATGATGTATTGATTATTATTACGATGCATGATATGTAATGTGTTGAATAATTTGTGTTTTTATTGAATGGAATCTAAATGCACCATTGTTGATGTTGACTAAGAAAACAATTAATGATTAGTGTGATTATAGATAGATAGATAATGAGATAGCATATATGATGAGAGATGATGTATGTAATGTGATTGCATAAAGTTGAATTGTATGTATGAATAAAGTTGTGATTAAAAATGAATAATATGTAAGAGTAAGAGATGATCACATGTTAATATGATGAGGGTAGAAGGGGGGAGATTAGTGATGCACCCTAGTGTATACATGATGAGGTTCATTTAGATAAAACCCCTCAGCAATCAAGAATGAACCGTAAAGTAAGAGTATGTCATTGGTAAATGATGTGAAAATGTGTGTTATCCGAATTGAGAAAGCACATGAAGAGAGGTTCTTATTGTAACTTATCCCTCAATAGTCATGTAAGAACCATAACAAAATGAGTACTTCATTGGGGTAAGGTGATAAAAATCACCTACAAAAGACCAATCTAGTGTGAAGAGGAAGAAGCATGTGGAATAAAAGCAACATGAGTGTATGAGGCAAACCGAATATCATGTGGAGCAGTTGTCAATGATGGGCTAAGAGGTGGTGGGAAGCACAAATGCCGAGGGTCAGTGGAAGAAAATGTGCACAAAGAGCATGACTTGGTGGATGAGATGGTTTAGCGATGGATAAATGTGATGGAGAGCACTCATGAGTAACAACATGTGAAAGTGGATGACCAATGGCCTTAGAAATAGATGAAGGAGACAACTCAACCGCAGAGTAAAGCAGCCTACTAGAAGTGGAAAAATAGATCTGGTCACATGAGTGAGAACCAAATGAAATGATTTCATCAGTATTCTATTTTTTTCATGTGATCATAAAGGGCATAAAAATTTTTGTCCCTATGACCATTAATATAGTGATAGTTATCATGTAAGTTCTATCACGCCAAAGCATCATGCAAGTGATGAGGTTCATGGTGCCGGTCGTGAAGGTAGGTGAATCATACGCCTATCGAGCAATGCACATAGACATCATGATGTTGAGCACGATGAGATAAATGTAATGGTCCCCGTGGAAACATGCGTAGAAGTCTCGAGACGGCCTAGAGTGGAGTAGGAGATGGTGGATTCTTATGTGATGGAGTGACGGAACTTGTTTTTGATGTGTGGAGATGGAGATGGCATAGATGCTCAATAGATGGAAGAAGAGAAGAAATATATGAGGTAAAATTAGTAAAGCTAATAGGATGAGGTTATATAACATGTATAAGAATGAGATATTTTTCTAATTCGATGACCTTATAACATAAATTGTGAATATTTAACATGTATCATATTGTAATTGTTGATTCAAGGTAGGAATCATACCGCGATGTAAGATAAATTACTTCTAAGTAAATAGGGTGAAAAAGTAGCCATGCATGAAAACATTAAATCGTAGAATGTAGCCAATGACAATGTTTTGTTTTTCCCGATGTAAACTAGGTAAATCATCATACGTAACTCTAGGGCCAATATTGACTATGAATCACGAAGAAAAGTTTCCTCAATATCACAATTAGTGCTAATAGATTCAAAGGAAGATGTGTACCATTGAGAGTGTCATCTATGAGAATATGGTAAAAGGCTTTAAGTGATAGTCGATCATTGGAATATGAATCCATATCCATATGAAAATTCTTGAGATGTAGGTATGAATTTCAAGTAACATAAAAACATGTAAATATAGGCATAAAAATACTTAGGAAATGCTGATTTGTGAATCTTTTTGGGAATAGGATCACATGCAATGAATTAGTATAAATGGAAGCATAGTAGGAATTGATTTCTAATGTGAGAGACTCGAACGTGAGACTTTAAATGACCAACAACATCATGCACGAAGGACAATATATCACGTGAAGGAATAGTAGAGGATCGCAATAATGTGTTAAGTGGTTGAAATTTTCTATTATGAATAATCATAGGAATATAAAGAGGACACAAAATATTTTGATGCTAAGGGAACACTAGATGCTGGTTCCAAAGAAGTAATAGGTGTTGAAGGACATGGAATATCCATATAAGTAGTAGGGATAGCATCAGAAACATCCCTAGGAGATGAAGTGATAAATGGAGATGAAGTGGTAGGAGGAGGTGAACTAATACATAGAGATGAAGTGATAGGAGGAGATGAACTAATAGATGAAGATGATGTGATATCAGAAAATGAACTAATAGATTCAGATGAATCAAACATATTATTAAATATAGTATTAGAGGAAGATGAAAGTGGAGTGGGTGATTCACACTCAACAATATGTAAAGAAGTAGAATCATGGCTATCAATTGTTTCATCTAATTCAAAATAATATTCAGATGGAAGGAGACAACTCAACCGTAGTAAGTACAAGTGTTTCACTAAGCGTATCATCAACATAGAATGAAGGAGGGGGAGAAATAGTATGCGATGCATGATGAGATTTTTTTTTAGGAATAGAAGAAGTATGAGATGCTACTAAAGTATCATCATGAATAGTATGAGAGTCATTATGAACATGTTTATAATCATCAAGACCAAGCATGCAACTAATAATGTAATCATCTAGATTTTCATTATAAAATTTAGGAGTGTGACTAAACGTATAACAAGGTGTATAATGAGTAAAAATCATTTTATTAGAAACAATGCCAATAAGAGGATCATCAAATCTAGTAGGCACATTACATTAATTAGCTAAGAGTTTTGTTGAGTATTATCCGGAGGAGTAACATAAATAGATAGGTAAGTGTAAAGCTCAACTATGGTTTCGTCATCATGATAGGAGTAACACTCACACGAGGCATGACTAGCCAAGAAGGAAGAGATATTATTAGCCACTAGGTTTTAGTGGATCCTAGGTTAAATAGTTCTAAGATAGGGGTTCACTAAAATGATTCGATAAAATATGAATTATTTTATATGAATCTAAATGTATAGAAATGTTATAAATGAAAAATCCTTAAATATGAATGCTGAAAAATTTATTTTATTTTATAGTTAAAGGAAGTAAGAGGGATAAGACACCTAAATTGATTTATCTTACCTCATAAGGACATGGGAATGATCAATGTGATGGAACAAAAAATAGACCATCACAATGAACCACCGAAAATGCAAGAGCGGTGGAAATGGCTGGACTAGGTTCTTGACAAAGGATGGGGGCACGCTGGGAATACTAGTCTAAACTTTGGGCACCCTAGTTTATAGAAATGGTCAAAATGTGGTTCCAATCTGGTCATTAGGGCTTTGCACTTATTCTTTCTTTTTCACATGAATGTCGCACTGGAATGCCGAGGTACCTTTAAACATAAAATGAAGAGATCACCTGAAAATCCCCACATAAAACATCAAACCATAAAAAGGAAATATTAAAATGAAGGGGTTGAATGTCCTCACCACCACAATGGTGGACTTAGAACTAAGCGCTGCACTACATCTCTGCACTCCAATGTACTTTTGTGTGTTTGTTTGTGCAATAGTGCTCTAGATTTCCCTCACGCCGATGATGTCAAGATATGGGGCAATAACTAGATAAAACATGCAAATGGTTGGATGGAATATAAATAAACCCTTCCTAGGGAATGTTTAAGTAGAATAATCTCCCAAATGTAGTCCCTTTATCTATGTAGATAGATAACCCTTGATAAGAATAGTCTTCCCATATAATGGTTTTTATGTTGTGTTTATATAGGATCTCTTTGTTCGAATTTCAACACTAATGACCCGACATGCTGACTAGTACCTCGAGAGATGAGAGGGAAAACCAAAAATACCGACCTCAAATATAAAAATAAGATCAAATATAAAGAGAATGGGCTTGTGTCTAGGATGTATAGGGGTGTTTCAGCAGTTAGTGTCTCAAAGACCTGGGTACTAGTGTCTGAGATACAAGTGCCAACAAATGATCGAGAACTCGACAAATAGGGATCCATGAGACCTGATAAGAACTATGTGTATGAGTGATGAATGTGTAAGACAATAATCAATGTAGACCAACAAGACCAAAAATGGACTACGAGACGGGTCATTAGTGAATACTCTCCTTACGCAAGATCCATTAATAAAACAACATACATATAGCGGTATAATAATAGTGTTAAGTGTGTGATTTTGTCTCTACAATATACAAAAATTAGGTATCAACATTTGATATTAGATTTATAGACAAATATACCATCTAATCAACTGAATTACCCATCTCCTATCACTATTATGTCTAGACTATACTACATATATGATATGACTAAAGAAAACACTGATTCATGCTCTAATGGATGATGATGGACCCTTATAGATAGGTGTCATTGTTCATAACACATATAATAAATGAGTCCAAAATCCATCAAATCATTCATCAATCAACTCTCTTGTCTATATATGGGGGTTGGGTTGGGATGTTACTACATAATATGATTAATGAATGGTGACATTGATTATGGAATAGATATGGGTGGCCTATCTAATAATATATTCATAGTTGGAACAGATAATAATATTTATTTTATTTAGATATATGATATAAACAACTCATACATTGATTATGGATAAACATCCACACAACTGAATGTGATCCATGAACGAAAAATATATTTAACACCATATGTCATATTATAAGAACCATTAAATATAGAGGAACTATTATCCAAAGCTCCCCTTTTAGGTAATTTTGATAAGTTGCATATTTATTTGACTTGAGAAAGGTAAATTGATCAATAATTGAGAAAATCAATTTTTGGACGTTCCTCCCTTCTTTCCCGGCCGCTTGATCCCATACTTAGTCAAAAATCAGAAAAATGGGGTCTTTTGAGTGTATTGTGGGTGAGTTGGATGTCTGAGGAATGAATGGAATGGTTTCCACAGGCTTTGAGTTCCTCTGCATAGCCATTTGGAAAAAGAATGAAGTTAGGGTAGTGTGTTGCGGATATTACAAGTCCCAATGGAACAAACGAAACGGTTTTGTTGGGTCATTGATTTCCTGTAGAAGCATTTCCCGCCGTAGAACAAAGAGTTTACAAGTGTTTCTTGTGAAGCGAATCCGAAGTAACAAGAGAAATGTTCCACCGGAGCATAATTTATCTACATCGTTCGGTCAACTAAATAATATAATAGAGGAACAAAACGGAGCTTGGGAACTAAGTGGCGGAGAAGCATAGAGATCAATGCAGGTAGAGCGGGCCCAGAGGAGAAGTGGAACCATTCCACGCTTCCACAAGTTCCCTGATCATCTGAACCACCCACATAAGGAGCAAAATAGTTTAATATGGACTATATATTTGTGCACAGAACCTCATCGACCTTCCTGAGCCTGCGAACTCAAAAATGGCAATAAATTTTATCCATTTTATCCAAATTTCATAAAATTGGTACCAGGTATCCCAAGCACAACATTTGATGAGGTATAGCTCCCACTGCTTGTACCAGGGACATGTTGTTGGTGGTTGAAGAGATAAATTTGAGTTTCCTCTATTTTCCTCTTTCTCTTTTTCATCTTCTATGTAATGTAAAATCTCTCATTTGTGAGATGGGGATGTTCTAAAAATATAAAATATCTACGTCAAAAGTTTTCCTAAGCAGCTGTGATTTTTAGAACTTCATTTGAGCTTGGAAATGTGTTATTGTGCCTTCTTCCTCACATGTAATGGTATGTGTATAATTTGAAAGAAATAAAATATTTGTTTTGTGGTGTTTCTCAACCCCAACTTATATTTTGTTTCATTTCTTGCCTCTCTATTATTGTTGTTGTATTTTGTGCATGTTTTTTCACTTGCAGTTCATCTTGTTGTGTTTCATGCAGAATAAATGATAAATGAAGCCTTGGGTCTATGCCACCTCTATCTCGACCTTTCCCTTCACTCTTTTCCTTCTTAGAGTGTCTTCACCCCTTTTCTTGGTGTTATCACCTATGTTAGCTTTTGATTTCCTTTTTTATGCATCTTTATCTTCCCTGGTCCGTTAGATTTCTAGAATAGGATTAGATAGTCACATTTCTTTCCTTAGGATTATTTTAGAATTAGGAATAGGTAGACGAACCAACCTTATCTTGAGGTTTCAGATCAAGTATTAAATCCCATGACTTAAGAGACAATCTCATGTCACCTAAGAACACCGATTGTTCATTTATTCATTCATGACAAATCAGAGGGTTCTATTTTTGGAGATAATATGAATGATACAAATACAGGGAATAATTGATTAATGGAAATTAATCTAGTACAACTTCATCACCATCACATTACATTATAGTTAGAATAAATTCATGGAAATATTATCAATATACCATTGAAACAACATAAAGTCGATTTGATTTAATGTTTTAATAATGATCATAACCACTCATGCAAATTGACATGCCATAGGGAGATTGAGGTCATCCATATACTCAAGTAGGAACCCAACCAACATGGTTCCCAATGAGGATCCTTGTGAGGCCTCTACCTATTTAGTATCTATTTTATTTGAACCAAGTGTTGAACAAATATAGGTAACTAATGTTATTGCTTGGACCTACCTATTATTAGAAACATGAATTTATGAATTAAATTATCTTCTAATCCACAGATGATTACTTAAGACATGTTTTGGAAACCAAAGTGAGTATATATGGTCTAGATATATGTGTGCATGATATCAGGTAGAGAAATCCATCTATTTACTTTTCCTTTCAAAATAAGAATAAGAAGCCACGGAAAATAATTAGAGGTTTTAACAATCATATATAATAAATTTATGGGCCCATGAGTGATAATATATCACAAAAATAGTCAAATATTAAATCATATACTGATAGGGTATCAATCTCTTCATGTGTTTAATATCTAATAAATTTCTTTGATCATCTTATCTCAACATAAGTTTAGGAGTCTAGGTAAAAGGGAGGAAGTTGAAATTATTGGTAGTGTCATTAGGATAGGTCTACCATAGTTACTCTCAATATACATGGTCTTTATTTTGAGCATTGTGATCTCTATGTCCCTATTAATAGGTATAGGTATAGGTAAGAAATGTTAACATTCCATATATCAAGGGTCTTTCTCTATCCTTGTTCTATAGAGCCTTCCTTTCTAGAGAGCTGTGTATAGTGTAGATTAATCAAATAAGCCAACCAAAAATGATATAATCCATAATAAAGATAAATTAATATTTGTATTCCCATAAGCTCTCAACCTATATACAAAACACACTCACACAGCACACAAACACAGAATCTTTGTATTCCCTATGCCATACACACATATTCAATATGAAATTCTACACACACACACACACACGATTATATATGAATACATAAATGGAAACACATAGACACATGTATTACCACTACCACCTCCCTTCCATTTATATCTTCTATGGGTACATATATATTTATTCCCCCACAAGAATCATAGAAATTGAGAGGCTCCCTACCACTAAGATATATCTAGTGTACCACCCATTATCTATATATATCCCCCATAGATATATAATCATTAGGGGGATGCTATTTAAAATATTTATAATCACCAAAATTAATTGATCCATACCTAGGTTCCCATGATCCTTTTCCCTAAATGAATCGATATGATAATTAGTAGTCAAGATGTTAGTGAATAAATACATTTAAGATCTCCAATCTCATTTTCTCCTAATAAAATGTATCTAATATAATGGAATGAATATCTCAATTAATTCAAAGGAACCACTATGGTTGAAAGGTTGGTTGATGCTTGGGAATCATTAATAGTACTTAATGAATGGTTTGATTATTTTAGTTTAGTATTGATGTTTCGTTATAAGTATAATCATTAGGCAATGATGATTAGTTGAATGGATTATTCCTAAACCCATTAGAATTAACAATGATTGAACCATTCCAATAAATAGTGTATAGGAAAATAGTTGATAAATAAGTTTATTTCAAAGTAAAACTAATCATATAATTTTTTTCATTTACACAATATAGATTCAAATATTTAGATATTGATAATTAGCTAAAGAAGTCCCTTATATGCTTGTTTAGAAAGAGGGACATTATTTCCCCTTATATAATATGTTTCCTTGATCATAACTTGTAGAGTGATTATAAACCATATCTCTCTCTATATATTAACATCCCTCTAGATAGAATACAGATAAGGATCGTGGGTTTTAATCATATATAGATAGGTTTAGGGTTATTCCAACTATATCTAGTCAAATGAGGATAGATCTCTATATAGCTAAATAGAAAGGGTTTTCCGTCAAGAATTTGACTTTACATAAACTATGATCATATCTAAGGAAGAGGGACCAAGAAATGGATAGTAGGGCTTAAAGGCTATAAACATATGGAGAGGAGGATACTTTCGATATATCTATGTGGAAATGGAGTGCTGGGAACCAAATATCTATATAATGTGTGATCCCCCATGTGTGTGTGTGTGTGTGTGTGTGTGTGTGTGTGTGTGTGTGTGTGTGTGTGTGTGTGTGTGTGTGATATCTGAGGGTGGGTGGTGATATAAAGGATTCTATTCATTAATATTTAGAAACTTTATTAGTTTCCCAAATAGATATAAAGGGCATATAGAATATTGATCATCATATCTAATGTTATCCATCTAGATATGGACTAATTGTTTAGTTTGTTTGTATTACATGGAATAAAAAATATAATCTAGCTTTTTAGTTACGAGAAATGGAACACATGAGAGGGATATAATCCGCATTGATATATAAAGAGATGGCCCAAGAAAGTGATCAAATGATTTACTACCTCTAATATATCTCAGCAAGGAGTATTTTGGTGAGCCAAACCTCCTTATACATATATACCATCCCGCCTCCTCAACCACCTAATTTATTATATACCCACTAACTCTGTGTGTATAAATATGTATTTATCATATGTATGTGTGTGTGTGTGTGTGTGTAGGAAGAAATAAGGGACTTAATAAAGGATCAAATTATAAGAAAACTTTACACAATGAATTCATTATTTGGAAGGGAAAGGAATTCAAAGATAAAGAAGTCATCCTGGGTTAACTTCTTTGAAGGGAAAGGAAATAAAGTTAAGGAAATATACATTAATGGTGTATATATATGTAGAAGAGATTGGGATACATTTCCATATGGAACTCATAGAATTTTTTTATATCAATCATAACAAGACACATATATACATATATATACATATATATGTATACATACATACATACTATATATACATACATACATATCGAAAAATTATTAATATATATATATATATATATATATATATATATTTATATATATATGGAAACCATATAAACTATATATATGTATATGAATATTTGTCGATTAGAAAATTGATTAGGTTATAAATATATATACATATATTTCTAAATTAATCGGGTGTACATATATATATATACATATATATATATATATATATATATATATATATATATATATATATATATATATATATTATATATATGAAGTTGATTGTATTATGTATGTATGTATGTATACCAAAGATAAAATACCTTATTTATAGGTGTATATATATCATATATGTATGTGTATACATAGATATACTTGATATAATATGATATATGTAGATATTCATATACAGATACATGTACATGTACATGTATATGTATATATGTATATATATACATACATATATTATATATATATATATATATATATATATATATATGTATGTATGTATATATGTATGTATGTATATATATACATATACATATATGTATATATCTGTGTGTGTGTGTGTGATCTATATATGTATATGTATATATATGTATAATATATATATATATATATATATATATATATATATATATGGACCATATTACATAGACTATACATATTTAGTATACGATTTATACGATATACGTATACATATATATATGTTATATCAACATTGTGAATTGTGTGTATTGTGTGTGTGTGATCTATGAAAGAGATAGAAAGAAAATTTAATAAAGGATCATTTTGGTTCACGTAAGGACATGGGCCTCTTAACACAATTTCCACCCTTCTTTACAAAATATGTGATATGAGGATGGAAGTCATCCTTACTTAGGTTGTGAGGAGACTTAAAATATGAAAAGGAGAAACAAATAAAATTTTTCTAAGGAAATATACATGGGAAGTTGAAAATATATAAACGTATGATAGTCAAAAAAGTAAAAACCAAAAATTTTCATCTAAAGATGATTTGATTTTCATCTACAAGAAATGGAGATTAGTATTTCTAAGATTAATTAAGAGTGGAAGTCATAGAAATTTATTTTGATGAATGAATTTAGTATATCTATTCTCACATACCCACATTAATTATCTAAATCTATTTCAAATTCAAATATTGTTCCATAAGATATTCACATTAAATACTAATCATTTAGTCAATATAAGTAATGTGGAGAATATTTTGTTATCAATGCAAGTCTCCTTAAAACCATGTGCATGAAATACATTTATATAGATCAACTATATTACATTTACATGTAGAATAAGTTACAAATTAAGTGAAAATAAAACACTCTAAAGAAGAAAAAACCAAAGTGTTGGTTTTCGGTATATTTTTTTAAATATCGAACTTACTTGATTATTTGTTATTTCATCTATAATGTAGTTTAATTGCTTATTTGATTTTGTAATTCTCCCTTTAGGATGTGCATTTCTCACACTTTATTTCTCACTTTGTTACCTAAAAATTTAAATTCTAATAACATTAAAGTATAATTTCATTAGAAGAAAATGATATTGATATGTATCTCTTTCACTATCCATTGATGATTAGATTGAATGAATAGTTTTTAGTTACAAAATTGACATATACTTGTTATAGGTACATGATTTTACTACATATTATTAGAAAATAATTCCATCTTTAAATAAAAAATGTTATTTACTCACTAGGTTGATTGGAGAGTGATTATTTATGTACTGATACATTACTTTGCATATAAAGATTGGAGTAAAACTAAAAAAATATTTAAATAGAAAATCATGAAAAACACAATATTTAAATAGAAAATTGTACCAAAAAAAAACAAACAATATTTAAATAGAAAAAATAACTAGAAATTTTCGGCTATATAATTAGGAAAATGTTATCCGTGGAAAATATTAATTGGAAAATGGTTATTCACATAACATAAACCGCCAAACATTACCTTTTTTCAATATGTGATTACGTGCGTATTACCTAGATAAGATCTATTAAAATTTTAATTTTATTATATGACATAAATATTATTTGTTTATAATTTTTAATTTTTTTAAAAAGGAAAAGATAAACATTACAACTTTTAATATGTGATTATGTACATATGGCCTACATATAAGACAACAAAAACAAGATCCATAATTTTTTTACATTTATTACGTGAGGGACAAATATAATTTTTTTCATAATTTTAACTTTTTAAGAAGAGAAAATAGAACACCATTTGATATAGACAACAAAAACAAATTTATAGCACCGATTAACATTACAATTCATTTTTATAGGATGGAAATTGAGTATTCAATAATAAATAATAAGATGTCTTAAATAATATAGATATCTTAAATACATTAATCTAAAAATTAGTTTAAATATACAAATGGCTAATAGATAAAAAATTTACTATTTATATTATAATTATGCATCTAATATACATCAAGAAAATAGGAAACAAGATTATTTAAGTGAAATTAGCTACATGATTGTGGTTGTTTTAAAAGAAGTCAAAATTTATATAAGATATTGAACAATAAAATAGAAACACATTATTTAAGTGAAATGAAGGAATAAAATTTAATTTTGAGAATAAAAAATTTAAATAAAATTGAACAACCCACTACATTACAACCTTCCTACCATCAGAGAATGCCTCTCTGGGTAACTAGGAAAACTTTATTTTACTTGACCATGGTGTATGAATCATACAACCTTATACTATTTTCTAGTTCTGCACATTTCATAACTCGGAGAAACACACTCTAGTCACATATTTGTTTATTGTGAATTTCATTTCACTTTTGAATGGTTTCGCCATTGATTAGGCATGAACATTAGTATCTTATTTCCATTTGCATGTTCTTGGATGATCGAAGAAGCATAAATCTACTTTACAGAGGTGACTCGTGCTCTCTTTGTTGATCCATGGGAATTATATTTGATACATTTCCACACCCACAATCGCCTCATAATATCCCAAATTCCTCCAATCCCCTAAGAGAACTACATTTTCATGCTTCATATTCACATCCAATGTAGATGGTTTCATCAATATTCTTGATATGAAATTATCTTTTAAAGAGAAAATTGTCTTTTGGATAATAATTAGAGCATGCAAAAGTGATCCACTTAAGAGGTCTTTGACATTATCTATTGCACCTGCAATACCAATAACATTACCATAATATCCCTTTGGAAGAGGGGGTCAAACGATGTCCTCATGTCGATTGCAAAGATAAGTTTCACATTCTCACTATGTGGAATTTGGAAAGACTTTGTCCTTGCTAGCCAAACCAGTGCTGCTACAATTTCAAATGTAGAGAAATTTTCTTTACATTCTTCCATCATGCATCGTTTGATATAATTTATTGTCTCAAAGTTAATTACAATAGATGATTGAACAATCTTCTCGAATTTAAGAGGACGGGGTATGGCTTCAATATGACAAAACTGGAGGTACATAAGGTCTTCAGGCTTCACCATTTCTCTATTCCATATTGGTTCTAGTGATGGCTTAAACGCTCCCTGGAAATCTCACTCATGCCTTTAAGAAACTGGCCCAATCCTTTTCCATCACATATACTATGGTAGAAACTTATTCCCATAACAAATCCCCCACATGTAAAACTAGTTACCTATGTAAAAGACACATGCAACATAGAGAACATAAGTTTGATGTTAATAGAAAAATGCATGACACAATTACAAGAGACATATTTTGAAATTGTTCAACATATATTGAAAATAACAAAGATGAATAAGAATAGGAACTAAAAAAGATATATTAAATACATCTATCTAGAAAATATTAAGATATATCAATCTCAAGGCCCTTATCTTATATTTTTACATACCGTAATTGATCGGTAATAAATAGTGTCAATCTTACTACACAATTGTGTTACCAAAAAAAATGGGTCCAACAAGACTGGATTCAATGGCCAAAATATTATCTTTTCAATCAAATTCTCCAAAAAAAAAAAAAACTTCTACGTAATAGTGAAATAAGTGAAATAAGTAATTAATTAAAACTCGCCTAAATTATTTTTTTCATCCACGATACAAATATTAATAATTTAAACATTTTATAATACCAAATATTTAATTTGAAGTTTTTAATCATATATCAAAAATTTCAACGATGGATTGTACTCATCCAAATCTACGAGAAAGTCACCTGAACACTTAGAAGATGGAGGTCCTCAATATTCGTATCCATTGGTACTGTAAAAATAGCTGTTGAAGCGATGGATTGTACTCATCCAAATCTTGTAAGACTGAAAGGTCGTTGTCCGCCATGGCTTCCACAAAGACAGCACCCTCCCCACTGCACTCCACTTCAAGATCCCCATTTTCTTTGTTTCTGAGCCTTCCAGCAAAAGGTGAATAATAAACCAAAACCTTGGAGAGAGCCTCTCGAATTGTTTTTGCAGGATCTGTGCAGAAACACTTGAAACCCCGTCGTAGACTAACAATACGCTGATATAACATCTGGTTATGTTGTCAAGGCTTGAGAGCTGGAGAATTGCTTTGGGCAATGGAAGGCACGGCGCCACTTTCACTTCTCTCAATGATATTTACATGTAACTTGTCCATTTGTATTTTTATTTGGACTCCACACTCCTCTTCTCTTCTGCAAAACTGAAACTGCAAAAATAGTATGAAAGCTGAACTGCTGGGTAATCCTTATGAAGAGAATAGCAAGAACATTCGTCCAAAAATTAGATACCATAATTCATGAATTTTAGATTTGACAGAGTTATTTTTTTTTTTTTTTTTAATGGTTATGGATTCTTCCGAGATTTTGTTTTTTATAAATATTTGTGGATTCCACACATTTCAATGATTATTGTTTTTAAAATCAACTCACAAAATAAAGTATTCAGATTTTTTAGTTTTACATTACTGTAATCACATGCCGTCACATGCTTTCCACATGTATTCGATATTGAAGAATCTATTCATTATAAAATGCCACATAATTTATGATTTCTGAATATTACTCTTGCTGGTTTAGAATTAAATATTGGGGTTGTTTAAAGTATCCAATTATTGTAAGTGTTAGTAGTTTGAAATGGCCTTGTCAAATTTCTAGTGCCGAATAGGTATTGGTAGCAAATAGCTTATTAGACAAGACTAATCCATTTTGAAACTTAAATTAGGTCTTTATTTCACAAGTGGTTCTTGAAATCACTTAATTTTGTAATGGAAGTAGTATGCCCAAATATATTAAGTCATCTCTATGCATAAGAGATATTGATATTGCGTTATTAATTATATGCGACATATGAATATGGGATGAATGTATTTGCCCTATTTTTTTATCTGCAATTAGGTAATTATCCAACATGATTGCACACAGATCTCAAGCTTGTCCCCTAGCAAATATATACTAGACAAGGACCCAGGGGTTTAGTAGCTCAACGATGAACACTATTCACATATGTGCACTAAGTCAAACTATATTCAATAATTAACAACAAAACACTCCCTTCACCAAGGCTAAAATAACAATAAGAACATCCCCTTTCTAAATCCTCAACTTTTCAACAAAATCCTCATGCTCCTGAGGCTATGGTGTCCTCTTAGAACACCCCTTGTTGAAGTCCACGATTCCTCTACTAGACCAAATAATGACTTTCTTTCTAGCAAGTTCACTAAGACACCTAAGTTCCATAAACTAAGTTTCCCAACATAACGCTTCTCAAAGCACCCCCAATTCTAAATAATCTATTGCTCACCTTAGTCATTACCGAGATTCGCCCAAAGATATCAACCTAGGATGTATGTACACAAAATTGTATACTTTCACTAAGTCATGAAAAAGTGATGTTACTAAAACAATGTTCATGATATAAATATTATTTAAGTTTGATTTAAGTACTATGAAAAAATAATAAAATTTAAATATTATCACATTAACATAAACCTAGAGACCTACTTTAGAGTGAATAAAGGACTTAATATAACAAGTTGGGAAACAAGATGTCATCACTTTCCATTCATGCAAATTGGCTAACACATAAAGGAAATCCCAGAAAACATAGACATTACAATTTTTGGGATGCTAGATATAATTCCTCTACGAAATGTTTTTAAGTTTGGGTGAACCCACATTACTTGTGTTTTTAATGGTCAAATATCACTTATGGGTGATAGATTTGATCCTAGGGTCATTTTTAAAAGTAGTCTATTAATTATTACTATATAATAACTATATTTATTGCATAGCAATATAAAGTGACCAGTGAAAATCTCAAAGACGAGTCTCATAATAAATTCCAATTTAGTTGATCTTGTTGATATTCCTTGCAAATTACTTATAACATTTGTGTGAGAAAATGGATTTTTAGAATGATGTTAATGTTCATCATAAAAGTGTAATTTCTCTCTCTAATGTTGCTTGATTGAATGAAAATGGACCAGTAATGCATTTAAAGGATGTACATTTTTAATGCCGAGTAAAGAAGCTAAAAATGGTGCTATTATACAAGATAATACCTATAAGGTGAAATACATATATTTGAATACTAGTAACGAGGACCGAGAACGTAGGGAATCACCTCCTTTACTAGCCATATAGTTAATTTTGGGACCCTAGATATACTTCTCAGGAAGATTTTTATGATATTATTTCTCATAATGTTTATACTACTATTGATACTTATTTTCCTTAACAAAAAAATTGATACTTTCTTAATTGTTTCCACTCACATCTCCTAAACATCTTCCAAAATATCAACATGTTTGATGAAAATTAAATATATTTTCATTACGATACTTCACCTACAATTTTTCAACTTATTGTAATGCAACTTATCCTATTACTACTTATCCACTTTATGTCCTCGTAGTTAATTACATATATTTTCATTATGATACTTCACACTACCTTTTAAAACTTATGAAATGACTTCAATGGAAACTATTGTGCGTGACTCATAAAATAAAATTAAGGTGATATCCAAAGGGATTTAAAACATCATGTAATATAGTCACTTCCAATGATATATTGCTTTAGCTTTTGGAATATAAATTTATTTCTTACACCTTTCTAATAGGAATTGTGGCTTCTAAGTTTAAGTTATGGACTAATAAGGGATATTATTTTCATGACACTAAGCAATTATATTCCTCTTTCCTATAATTTAGGTTTACAATACTAAATAATAATATAAAACTCTCTTTCAATGGAGTGTGAATGATAAAGAGTTTGAATTTTTATGTTTTACCTCTTAGATGTATACAATATATTACTATTGTAGTTAATTTTCTTCACACATTTTCAAATCAACATTAGCATGAAATTTCACTTTACATATACTTTTCAAATTGATAAGGTTACCTATGACACTATTAGTGAGTATGTGTTTTGTTTTAAGACTATAGTTACCTTTATATGAATCAAAAATTTTAATGCTAGAGCATAACTTCCGAAGGCCATAACTTTTGATCCAATCGTTGGATCATCTTGAAATTTTCCAGGGTGTTAGATCTTAATTAGTAATATGACATGAAAAACCTTTTAACAAAGTTTGAGTTCTATTTCAACATATTTTTGGGGCCAAATTTACAACTAGTGTTCCAAAATTGTCTCCAAATGTGTTTTTGGTTTTTCTAGAACTTAGAGTTTTATTATCTATTACTCTATTTTATGGAATAAGCCAAGATTTGGTGCAAACCTTAATTTATGAAAGAATATTTAGTAAAAAAATTGGGCACGTGAAAAGGTGTTTTACTAGTAGGTAATTATTTGTGTTTTAGGGTTTCATAGTTTTTAGGGTTTCCTAGCTTTTAAGGTATTTTTAGAGATAGTGGACAATAAAAGGAATATTTTAATGTTGTAAAATATTAGTGTGGATTTTAATGTTGTAAAAGATTTGTGTGGATTCATAAATGGGAAGGAAACTATTTTGAATTTATTGGAATTTTTTGCAAAAAGTGTGTGTGTGTGTGTGTGTTTGGAGGCATTTCGACCTCTTGCACCTAGATCCACATCAATTGGTATCGAGTAGGATTTAGATCTTATGGGAATGGTGAAGGTAATCAAAATTAAATTAGTATGTGGGATTTATTACCTCTATTTTATAAAGTGAGATAGAAGAGGAAGTCAGTGCCCATATCAATATGGGCATATGTAAGAGCTACAGAGAAAAATGCTTAGCTCACATGAGAAGTTACTTGCCTTAGATGGAGACATGCAAATGGGGATGAAAATATAGATAGTGATACTAAAGAATTATTCTCTAAGGAATGAAGAATAAAATAAGAGAGATGAAGAAAAATTGAATTAGAGACCATTCAAGGAGAGACAAATCTAACTTTTAGAGGGAAAGAATGAAAATATCAATATTAATGTTCTTGATTATGGTCAAGGGTTATGACTAGAGGAGTTGATTGACTGGTTGAATCACATGGAAAAATTATTTTAGTGGAAAACCATTTTAGAGGCGAAGAAAGGTAATTTCGCATGCACTATGTTGGCCAGACATGTATTGATCTAGTGGGATCACCTACAAAATGAAAGATAAATGAAAGGAAAAGGAAAGAACCGAACTAGAGTAAAATAGTGAATAAGTTGAAAGAAAACTTTATTCCTATAGATTATTCCCATAAATTATTTTGAAGGTTTCAAAACCTAAGAAAAAGAATCTCAACATCAAAGATTGTACCAATTAATTTTACAAGCTATCATTCAAGGTGGAACAAGGAGTGTATAAAAATAAAAGGTTACAAGGTTTGTAAATGGGTTGACTTATACCATACATGATGAATTGAGTATGCTTCTAGATATATATCCTAGATGGTGATTATCAACTCGCATTAAAAGACGAATAAAATAATAGGAGTAATTTTAAGAGGAGTGAAGAGAGGACCATCGTCATCTCCAATGAGAGGGGAGAGGTAGATTTGATTCCCTAAAATGTGAATCCTCTAATATAGAAGGGCGGAAAAATATGGTCAATGTTGTGATAACTACCAAAGAGGAAGGGGTTTCAGAGAGGAAGAGGATATGGTGGAGGATGTGGTTGGAATAGCCCCTAAAGTAAGTATACTTGTTATCGATGTGGAAAAGAAGGGCAAAAATATTTTAAGTGTCTACACTATCCTACACAAGATAGATGGAGAGTGGAAAAATAATGATTAAATCTATTTGAAGTGAAGAAGAACACGAAGTGAAGGTTTCTCGAGACTTTAGCTAAACCCTCATGATAAGTAGAATGATGATTGTCCAAAGGAAGGATAAAGAACAAGATGGTACTAGTGGTCATTCTTGGCTATGGAACAAATATCTTTCAAACAATATGGACCTCCTGAGGGTAGGCATGCAAAATTATTATTGATGGTGGTAGTTGTGAAAATATGGTCTCAACTGCGATGGTTGATTAAATCAGTCTGAAATGTGAGAAGAAGTCCTATACATATCTGTATATCATGGTTCAAGAAAGGAAATGAGGAAACCATAGATAAAATATTCCTAATAATTTTTTTGATTGGGGACACCTACAAGGATGAGGTGTGGTGTGATGCTATCACGATGGATGCATGCCACTATTATCGGGGAGGCCTCGATAATATGATAGAAAGGTTACACATGATGGAGGGAAGAATACTTATACTTTTTAAAGTATGGTGTAAAGGTGGTATTGTAATCCTTCAAGGATGAAGAGAACAATGAGGAATTTTTGGCTATAAAGGATTTTTTTGTAAAAATGGAAGAAGTAGGTGGTGGTATGCATTAATGAAAAAGAAGTTAGAAGTAGAGGGATTTGGTATACCTATTGTGGAAACAAATGTACTAAAGGAATACACATATTTCATACCATATGAGCTTCCAGATGGGTTACCTATGAAGAGGGATATACAACACCATATCAATTTAATCCTAGGATCGTCTGTTTCAAATCAATGCATTTATAGGATGAGCCCAATATAGAGTGAGGAGTTTAATAAACAAGTGACATATCCGATACAAAAAGGGTTAGTCGAGAAAACATAAGTCCATGTGAGACTCCAGCACTATTGATTCCCAAAAAGGATGGAGATGAGAGAATATGTATGAACAAAGAGAGAAATAAATAATACCACGATTAAGTATCAATTCCTAATTCCAAGATTAGACGATATGATGGATGTGCTAGCAAGAGCCTAATATTTTTGTAAGATTGAACTCGGATTCGATACTACCAAATTTGAGTCCGTGAAGGGGATGAATGGATAATAAATTTTTAAAAAAATATGGATTCAACGAGTGGATGGTAATACCATTGTGGTTATCTAATGCACCTAGTACATTCATGAGGTTGATTAACATAGTAAATTGAGAATAAAATGGTAAGTTTGTGGTTGTCTATTTTTATGAGATTTTGATATTCGGTAGGACAATGGAGGATCATGTATTCCACTTGAAATTGGTGTTAAAACTATTACAAAAAGAGAGTTTCAGTATGGAAACTTAAATAATTTGTAGATTTATTTAGAAAATTCTAGTTTTTGGGGTTTTTCATCTTATAGGATGGAGTGAGGAAGGATGAGGAAAAAGTGAAGGAAATTTTGGAATTTCCTATTCCAAGGAATGTGACACTTGGTTCATAGTTTTTATGGCTTGGAAAATTTTTACAGAAGTTCATCATGAATTTTGAGTAGCATTATACAACCTATAACAAAGTGCATGAAGGGAAAGGAGTTTTTATGGACCAAGGTAACAATAAATAGTTTTGAATTTTTGAAAAGAAATTGTCAAATGTTCCTTTTATAATATTTCTATATTTTAGAAATGTCTTTAAGGTTGATTGTGATGCCTCACATCTTAGGATTAGAGTTGTTCTAAGTCAAGAAGGACAGGTGTATAAAATTATTCAATGAAAAGCTAAATGAATTTAGGAGGAAATATTCTTCTTATGTTGTGGAATTTTACAATATTGTTCGAGAATTAAGGCATTGAAAAAAATTCTTGGTAACTAAGGAAATTGTGCTATTTATGACCATCAACATTAAGGTATGTAAACACACAAAAGAAACTAAATACCATGCATGCTAAGTGGGTTTCATTTTTGCAAGAATATAATTTTGTCTTAAAAATAAGTCGCTTAAGTGGAATCAAGTTGCTGATGCCTTGAGTAGACATGTAACACTTTTAGTAAAAATGAAAAATGAAGTATTAGGGTTTGAGGTATTTAAGGAATTATATGAAAGTGATCCATATTTCATTGATGTTGTAAGATAATGTAAGGACCCTAAAATGGGCAATTGTTCTTCCGACTATTTGAGACAAGATCATTCTTTATTCAAGGGAAAGCAATTATGCATCCTAGGTAGTTCAATGAGAGAAATTATTGTAAGAGAATTGCATAGAGGGGATTTTGTTGGAAACTTTGGTATAAGTAAGATAACTGATCTTGTGGTAGAGAAGTATTATTCGACACCAATGGTGAATAGGGACATAAGTAGGATCATATCAAGAGGTAGAGTGTGTCAAATAGATAAGGGCCATACACATAATAATTGGATATATATTCCATTACCTATCCTTTCATGGCCATGGGTTGATTCTAGTATAGATTTCAAATTAGGACCTCCTAAAGCAAAACCGAGGAAGTGATTCTATCTTTGTTGTGGTAGAAAAAATATCCAAAATGGCACATTTCATTAATTTCATGAAAACATTATCATTTTGAGTACCGAATGGAGCTGTGAATGGATGGGATTTTCATAGGAAAAGAGAACAACACATGGGCAGATAAGTTATTTGGAAAAGAGAACAAGAGCCCGTGAAGCTCTCACCTCGTGGAAGAATGAGGAGCCATTCTTTGGATATTCAAATTCATCATCGATAGATCCAAACAAAGATTTCATTTTTCTATGATGGGAAGATTTGTGGGGATGCAAACAAATGTTGATGTGGTAAGAGAATGGAGCAGGAGAAAATGGGGTTGTAAGGTAGAAGTTCGAGCCTTGAATGGAGAAGGTTTCATTTTTTTCTTTCCTTCTGAGATGGAAATGCAGAAAGTCTTCAATGAAGGACCATGGTTTTTTTGTAGTGCAACTTTCACTTTCCACCAATGGGAACCTTTAATGCCTCACGATTTTGGGTTCCATATTCTCTTGGTCTAGATTGGGCTTCTAGGTATCTCATTAGAATTATGGGAACCAAAGCTCTTCCCGGGATTGTTAGATCAATGGGTATGCTTATTGTTGTGGATCCCACTACCAAAATGAGATCCATATTAGTTTTTGTAAGGCTATGTATCAATATATATGTGTATTATTAAGTTCTTGAGTGAATCTTCTTACATTCCCCTGCTAGCAAATGGGAACATGTTATAGAGGTTGAAAGCTCCAAGATTTTCTGTGTGCAAGTGCAAAATGTGTAGATATGAGATGAAAGATTTTTGTGGACTTGTTGAGCCACAAGTGAAATTCAACTATCTCAAGTGGGATTATTTTTGGAAGACTCGTCAGAGAGGAGGATGTCTTTGGAGGATTCCGATAAGGAGGAACAGGAAATTGGGGAGTTCATGTCAAAGACTCATGTGGAGAGATGATCACCGTAGGTGGACTCACCTTGCCCAAGTTAGATTCTCGCTTCTATGGAGGCTTGGAATAGTGATATCATGTTTGATCCACATCGCACAAAGGTGTTTAGGAGGAGGTTCGAACTGTGGTCACTCTGGGAAGGTCAATGTTGACGAGTGGTGTCGGGCCGCAACAGTGGTGAACTTGGTCGCTTAGTCGGGAGATTTTTTTAAAAATCTTGCATGGATCTGGGGGTGGCCATTGTTAATGAATCTTGGATGGGGGTTGCTAGGAGGGATTCCAAGAACCTTTTCCCATCATTTGGAATTGGATCGACTAATCTTGTTAAGGGGAGGATTGAGGTATTCCTTGGGCTCAATTTTAATCATTCTTTGCTTTCCTCTCATTCTGTGGTCGATGATGTGGGTTGGACGGAGGTCCATAAAAAATAGTATGTTACGTGTAGTCACTCTAAAGGGGCATCTTGGCGAGACCTAGTTCTTGGCATGAGTCAAGTCTCCTTGACTCGATCTTGGGCTTGGATTTTCATCAACTGGGTTTGTTTCTTTTGACCACCGGGTAGAGGTCTCTTTTTCTTCTCTATTTTTCTCTCATGATGTTCTCTTTTTTTGTATGGCCTCTAGAAGTCTATCCCTTATTTTTATCTAATCTACTAAAAAAATTACTTTTATTAAAAGTAATGACGCATCTATAGTTGCATTTTTTTATAAGTGGTTAGGTTGCATGGAGTTCAAAGAACCATCACTTCGTGATCGGAAACATACTTTGTGATTCAATTTACAATAATCTATGGAGGAAACAGGACACAACTATAGTGTATTAGTGCATATCACCCTGCATTCATGGATATATAGAATTTGTAAACAAAATCTTGGGAAATATTCAATGTTGAATACTCCTGAGAAAAGGAAAAACAATGGGATTTAGCTTTACCACAAGATGATTTTGCATTTAACATCTCAGTAATTAGGTCAACATGGAGGTATCATTTCTAGATTGTATATCGTAGGAACCCCAAGGGAGTTATAGATATGATTATGTTTCCTAGTGTAGATAAAACTAGTGATGATTTAGAAGCATTTGTAGAACACATCTATAATTGCATGAAGAATCGAGGAAAATATAAAAAAATAGTAATAAAAATATAAAGTCAGCAGATGTAAGTAGGAGAGTAAATGCATTTTAAGGAGGAGACATGGTTATGGTTCATCATATAAAGGAGAGGTTTCTAAAGGGGACATATAATAAACTAAAGAATAAGAAGATTGTGTCATGTAGGATTTAAAATAAAATGAGGGATACCGCCTACAAGGTGGACCTACTTAAAAAAATTATATTTAACCAATTTGTTATGTTTTTGACTTATATGAGTCCCCGGGACATGAGGAAAATGTCATGGAGTAAGAAATAAACTCGGAACAATAGATGCTAGAGAAGAAAAAGATAGGGTGTAGACACAAAATTTATTCATTTGGGTACATTTCTAGGTCCTAAAGCATGCTAATGTATACATGATTCCTAAGAAAAAAACTATTGATTGAAAAATCCTTTTTGGATTTTTTTCTTTATCTCTCGCATTCTTACTAGTCATACATATATTACATCCTCACCGATACTTGATTGATTCATATTATATGGCCTTGGACACTAATGGCCGCTAGGACATAAACACCCAAGCACTCATGTCCCTCCTAGATTCTCCGACCCCCTATATCATTTTCTTAGCCTTTCTAGTCTCTTTTACCTCTTTAGAATCTTTTTTTATATTTTAGGTAGGCCTTCCAATTGTTAATTACAAAATTCAAACAAGGGAAATATACATATACTTAGTTATTTCACTCAAATAAGAGGCCAAGCACTAAGTATTACATATCATCACCTGATCTTTCTTTAAGGAACAAGAGCACTTCAAAGGAATCCATATAGGACACTCATATAAGGGACAAGGGATGCATCACTCGTATACACAACATAGCAAGGGAAGTTCATTTTATTCAATCACACACATTCTATGCATCACTACATTCTATATCTAGCCCATTATCACTATGTAACTTGCACAAGGGAAACCTAGGACATCATTACACACACATACATATATAAATAAATGGATTTTGTGGTGTAGTGTAGTCCTTGGTCATAAGTCCACTCTTCAAGTGACTTCCATGATCAATACAACCCGACATTCAACATATTTTTATATTGTATTTGATGTGGTTCATGGACATGTGTAGGTAGACATTTTTTTACTAAAAGTTATAGGTACGATCGAACCCCTAATAGAAAATTCGGAGTGACAAAAGTAATATTGGGGTGAATACCTTCCACCCATAAAAATTCATAACTGAGCATCTAAGAAGACGTTAGCACCTAGATTGGACACTATCACATGGGGCACAACTTTCCCCTTGTGATATTTTTTTACCTTCACATTTTTTACTTCGAATATTCATCAAGCCTTTATGATGTTGGTTCTATCATATCCCTACGGTTCCTCAACCAAACAACTTCCATATCACTCACAAATCAACTAAGTCATCTTATTCTCTCGCTTGGGTTTTATATCGTTATATGTTTGTTTCTTGTGTATTATTGTATATTACCATCTATATATCATTAGTTACAATAAATACTCTGAAATAATATTTAATTTAATTTAAATTAAATCAGTTGGTAAACCGACCATTACATTCCGATTATCAGATCTTTCATGGCTTCTCATCCCTTTGATTACAATGCTTCCCCATTGTATATCCCGGTTCAAATTCATAATCTCCTTGTTAAGTGTGTCCTAGTTGATCCTATATTTGGTCTTCACATATGCACTATGTTCTTTCTCATTCAAAAGGGTCTTTCTATTATTCATCTCAATCCATCTACTCTTTGTATTTATGGCTTTGATGATACACTTAAACAAGTATTGGGCACAATATCTCTTCCCCTTACTATGGGATATTACACTCTTAATGTTTTATACCACGTTATTCTTTGTGATTTTCCTTATACTATCCTTCTAGGCCTAATTTGGTTAGATTTTATGCACACTCTTCTATTTACCCATGTCATAGCACATAATGCCCTTGATATACCTTCTTCCATGGATACTACTATAGTAGATGCAACATATCATATTAATGCTCTTGATGATACTCCCCTCATACATGATGTTACTAATTTACATGATCAATCATCTATTAAGACCAATTATAATCCTCCCATTGTGTCTCACGCTCAATAAAATTCTATTGATCATATGTTTAGTGCTTCTAATGTTACATCTCTCTTCACACTTTCCTCATCACAAGTTAGAGAATTGTATGCTTATTTTACAATGATTTGTAATCCTTGCACTTTTCAATATTCTATGCATAATTAATTTATTATGGTTTCACATTATCTTGATACATCCATCGGAGAAATCAGTTCCCCTCTTCCAACCTTTCATTCTATGGTCATATGGGATAATTCATATTACTTTATTTCTTATGATCTTCCCAAATTGCACCTTTTTCTTCTAGTGAGTCTTGTTTCTCTACCTCCATTGCTTTACATTCATACTGATGAGCCTCTTAGAATTACATATGTTAAACATATCTTGACTCACATATTGATCCTTATGTTTTCACTTCCTTTTTCCACTTTTTCCAACACGCACAATGCTACGCCTAAAATAATTTTATCCTAATGCGTACATTATTATTCCTCATACACTTCCTATTCATCCAGTTGGAATCTTGGAATCGATTGGGTTTTCCCCTCACCATGTTGACATTATTCTTTGGCAGCTCTTGTGTTTACCAATGTTCTATCTATTCTAGTTTCGCCACACATGCATGGCACAATCATATTCCGCATGCTATCATTAATGGATTTTCATATGACATATGTTCATCTTATTTAGCATATCATGGGCCCTTTCCTACTACTCTCATTGCATATATATCCATCAATTGTACACTTAATTGGAATCCAACATCCACTCCCCATAGTGACATGTTTTAATAAGGATTTTCTTATCTATAATACTCGCATACACACCTATACCTTACTCTTGTTTTACAATTCACATCAATCTTTCTAGAAAACACTTTCTATTACCTTTACTATGAGCACACCTCACTACATCGATTGATACTTAGATCTTCCCTTTCCGCTCCTATGACATGCCATACACACTTTTATCCTCATGCTTACTTATCGATCCTTCTATTCATGCTACACATACTACTCTCTATATATGGTATACATCCTTTCATGTACTATACACACTCTGGTTATTCTTCCTCACAATGATCACATCTATTTTCCAACCACTCTTGATATACAAAATTAGGGGAATTGTAGTTTCTCCCCCCTCTCCATCACAACTTGATGTCAATATTTCCTACTCTTGGATCCTTCGCTACACTTTACGCTTCTTGATTCATGATAAATATTTCCTAGCTTACAATATCAAACACATAAAACACTCATTACCCGATGAAACACTCTTTTCTATATGGTTCATGCTTGAACATTGAGGTGCAATTCCTCCATGAATCCCACTTATCACATTTTTGATACTCATGATCCATGCTTCATGTCTATCTTTCTGAGTATTACCACATCTCTAGTACACATGCAACAACTTTATTACCCGATGACAAACACGAGTTCCACGGTTCATACTCAACTATCGAGGGTCTAATTATTAAATGAACCTCACATCATCTACACTTCATGCTCAATGGTTAATGCTACGTATTTTCTAGCATCTACTCCCAATAAGACACATACACATAACACTCATTTCCCGATGACGCACTCTTGTTCTATGGTTCATTCTTGAATGTTGAGGGGTAATTTCTAAATGAACCTCATCTCACACACATTCAATGGGGGAAATTATACTCCTTACATCTTCACACCTTGCACATAATCACATTCATACAACATTTGCATATCTTGGTTGTATTTACTCTTGATATCTTACCGTATTCACATGTTACACTTTGTTTGCTATGATAGTCGACACTTAGTATTTCATTATCTTTTTCTATATACACATGCACATTAATTTGGTATCTTGAAGTGAGTACATGACATTTAAAAATTTATAGGATGCATGATGCTCTACATCGCTCTTTACTAGTCCCACCGAGGATCCTGGAGGAATCTACCTTTCTTACTCTCACACACCACATATTACATGTTCTATTGAACATTATTCATTAATTCTTACTACTATCACTTACTTTTTGCTGATTTATACATGCTTTGTCATACTACTTATGTTTCTAACACGCTAATGAGTGCTTCATGTGTAGCATTTTCATTGCAAGATCTATACAACCATGGTTATATGTCATCATTTATGTTTTATTGTTTGCTATTGTTTTCGGGTTATGCCCTATGTTTTGCTTGATAATTTTTTTCTTATCGACACTTCAACCTTGATTGTCTCATGATAATGTGAGTGATGTCCCATGTATGGAATCCACTTTTCACAGTCCATCTTGTCTTCCTAGTTGTTTATAATATTGTCTTCTATTCCATGCTAGCTCATTTTCATTGCCACTTGTTTATGTGTCCATATTGTTTGCATGTGCCTTTGTTTCTACTAAGAACATCACCTACCCATTGTAGGTATCAACTTCAGATCAATATTGGGTCCTCTCAATCTGGACACACTCTCTTATAGTTGTCGCATGCACCCAAAATTGAGGGGGACATCTATTGTGTGGAAAACTCACCCTTAAAGCATCTCAGACTTTTGAAGATCACAACAAAGTACAAATTGACACAAAAAGATAGTTACAGAAAGGTCCAGAATCAGAACTGGATCATAGAGACAGTAACGGAAACTAGTACCCAGCCCTGGACATTATTGGTGGACACTTCTATCCCCTAGGTGATTATCTCTTGAGGGAAAAATAGTCAAATTTTTCAGTTCAACACACAGCTTTCTAGTAGTTTTAGTATAATTCTCCAATAGTGATCACTTTCCTCCATTTACAAAATGCATTCAATTAGTTATAATTAGTTACAATGGGAACAATAGGTTACAAATTAAGGATGTGCCATATGTACCGATGCTTATTGGGAAGCATCATGGAAGGAGTGAAGAGCTAAATGTATCTCTCCAAAACTCTTCTCTTGGCATGAGATTTCCAAAAAAATCTCTCTTGGCGTGATATCGCCCAAAAATACTTGTTTTGGCATGAGATCACCCAAAACCTCACCCTTCGGGCAACAAGAAACTCAAATTCGTAGCATCTCTAAAGCAATATGATAGATTTCTATCCTTTACTCTCTCATAACTTAGGTGTACACTTTCCTTTACACACATTTTACTTACTTATGCATACATTACTCCAATTTTCACATATATATAACTTTGACTACTTTGTCATACTCTTCATTTGCAGGTCTATCCTTAATACACAACAAGAAGCAACTCACATCAGCAATAACATGGTACTACATATACACTTCACCCCTAGGTCTACTTCATTATCCTAGTTTCCACACTTCGCATTACCATCACTTCACACTTCACTTGTCCACTCGGCATGCTATTTGTAGAAATATTATCAATAGGATTACAAGGTACACATATTCTATCTACTTTATGCTATCAATTAGTCACTTCACAACATAAAGTGGGGGAAAATGTAAACACAAAATATATGCACTTGGGTACATTTCCGTGTCCTAAAACATGATAATGTAGAAATGATTCATAAGCAAGAAAACTAGTGGTTGATAACTCCTTTGTGTTTTTTTTTATAATTTTGTATTCTTACCGATCTTACACATCTTACATCCTTTTCAAGATTTTGATTGATTCACCTTTTATGGCCTTAGACACTAGGACCCAACTAGGGAAGAATCACCCAGAGCTTATGTCCCTCTTGAGTGCTCCAGATCCTCTCTATCCTTTTCTTAACCTTTTAAGTCTCTTTTACCTCTTAGGAATATTTCAATATTTTGGTTCGACATTCCAGCTTTTCAATTACAAAATTCAAACAAGGGAATAATACATATAATTAGTTATCATACTCAAATAATAGGAGAAGAACTAAGAAATACATATCATCACCTAATTTTGCATCAAGGAACAAGAGAAATTCAAAGGCATATACTTAGCACACACATACTAGGGAAAAGGGGTGCATCAATCTACATACACAACATAGGTCAGCAAGCCATTTTATTCCATCACACACATTCTATACATTGTTACATTCTAGATCTATCCCCGCTCCTTGCATGAGAAAGAGCCACGTGTCCCAAAGCGAGGCCTTGGGAGCTTCTTTGAATATTAATACTTTATTACCTTAGTGTGCAAAAATACAACTATGCCCCGATTCCCCGCATTCAACCTATTTTGATAAGTGTATATCCTCGAGGCGGAGTAAATTTCTATTTTTCATCTTTTGATTGTGTGAATATTCGGAGGAATATTCGTTGAGCCTTGGGGTTTAATTTGCACATTGTGAATGTTATAAAATTGTTATAACTTTGCAACTTAAATCCACCATACCGTGACCAATCGAACATGCCACATAATATCGGATGACAAAGCCAAATATGAAATTTGTAATATGATCGGGGAATAGTGTACAGAGGTAATTTTCCTTATTTAAAACCAATTCAGGATTGTTTTTTGTAGGGATTTTCAAGAACAAAATTTCTAACACGATCCTTGACCATAAAAGAGGAATAACAACCTACACATGATATTTTCAAATGAATTTAACATGAATGTAACTTTTGAACTCGCACTTCTCATGGGAAAATAGAAAATGTAAATTTTTTCGAAGGCATTTTCCAAACAAAAAGGGGTGAGATTATTTCAAGAACCAACATTACTTGAAATTTGAAAATTAAGGAAGCGATCATATTATAGGAAATGATTGAAATGGGAAAATGTCTATTTTGAAGATTTAGGAAATCTAGACTTTTATTAACAAAGTTTATATTAATAGAAAAAATGGATCTTATTACCGCTTACGTGATACAAATAAATTACATTTATAGATGGTGTTGCCAATATAGAAAGGAGGGACGGGAATGGTTTGTGGAACTTCACAGTCTATAAAATTACCCCAATGATTTATGGTTGTTTCATGAATCTTTTTTTGGAGAAAAACAAGATAAGATCATTCTCGTTGATCATAAAGGGTATATCAGATAATGTTGTATGTGTTTAAGTTGAAAATATAATTAAAAATGAAAGAAAATCATCAATATTAAAAATATAGTTACGAGTTAATTTATATAATAAAAGTGGAATGGAACAATCTGCAAAACATCTCAAACATTATGCTTATAGTTATGGTTAGAAAATACAACCATATATTTAAGGGGCATAAATAGTTTATATGATAGTCACAATATTTTTGCAGGAATTGTGAGAGTATTTAAAAACTTTATCAATATACATTTACTTCATATGTTTCCCATCATCTGAATGTGGGCAAAAATTAGGTAAAAACTTACATCCCAAAATGTTTACAATGTTTAGAAGACAAAATTGTCTTATATGGAAAAGGATACTTTAGTATCACACCTCCATGAGCTTAACGGATCTACAAAGGAGAAATATATTTTAAAACTAATGTAAAGTCATTTAAAAAAAAATCTACAACATCTCAAAAGATTCAAAATTTTATATTTAATGAAAAGTTATTCAATATTGATGTTGGGTGATGCCATCAATCTCCACCACTATATCAATACCGAAACTTAATTAAAAAGTGTTAGTCTAATTATAAAATTTATGTTATATAACCTTGTGACTCTTTAGTGGAATGCAATATTGATTCCCTTAAAAAAATGGATATATTATTGAGATTGAGTTTTGAACATTAAATACGGGATAATGAAATTTAATTCTACATTATTAACGGAAACACATTATCAGATCCCAAAAGGTTATCTTGGGTAATTGTTATTTTGAATCATGAATAATAGAATAAAGCAAAGGTTAACACATATTCTATCTTAAAAACAAACAACAAAGAAAATAATCAACATTTTGAAACAAATGAATATGGCCAATAACACTCGGGTTCACACTATATTTATCAAAGTTTGACAAAGCCAGACCAAGGTCGATCCAAGAAAAGAGAGGAAAACATTTTGGTTTTTGATATGAAAAGACAAAAATTGGAAGGTATTTATATTTTATACTTGATTTTATTGCACATAGAAATGAATTAAATATAATTTTATATTTTTTGTATTATAATATGCAAGAAATAACAATTAATTTTTTTGTTCACATGGAGTCATTTGAGAGGTAGTCGACTATTAATTATCGAGACCAAAAAGGTACAAAGTTTGAGCGATAAGATTTCATTCTATACTCTTTCGAATGAAATTTGTGACAAATGGGTTTTTTTTTTTTATGTATATGCTAATGGTGGATTTTCTTGTAATCTAAAAAAGTTACCGACCTTGAATTTAAAACAAATTCATTAGACCTACTTAAAGCAATCCTTTTCAGGGGCATATAAGGTATGAAAAAGGAAGAATTAAATATGCTTGCAGATAAATGTATCGGTGGTGAAATTATGTTTAAAATAGAACATGGTGAGAATGAAATAGCTTTGGAGGACTATTGCAAAATGGTTAAGGAGAATAGATCCACCTTAATAAAGGTTATGTCATATATGCAAACCGAGAATTCTAGAACAAATTGCTATTATGGGATGTAGTTCAATAGTTTTGATTGAGAAATTAAAAATTCATGATACACATTTTTATCAACTCTATCAAGAGTTTGCAGTTGACAATAAAAATAAGAAAACGAACGATACTCAATCTGGGGAACGGAGTGAAGGAGTTGTGACTAATTATTCAAATAATGCTATTGATCTCCTTGAATTATATGTATCTTTTGTTAATTGCAATTCATGCCAAAGAGAAACAAATACACATGAATTTACTTGTCAATGTTCTTATCCTTTTTTGTTAAGAAGAACATTGGGATGTTTAGAAAACCATTTTTGCCACTCAGTTTAGAAGTGGTTATTGCTGATTTTTGTAATCTTGTGAGTAATATCTCACAAAAGGATATAATAGAACTTATGATATGCATTGGTTCTATTACAATGAATTGTGTATGCATCTTTATTTTAACTATTGTAAAAAAATATTTTTTTGGGTAAGTACAACAAGTTGGTGGACAAAAAGGGGTCATAAGTGGACGTCATATTGCAAAAAAAAAAAGTAAAATATCAATTTGTAGGGATTATTAGCAATATGCGCACTCAAAATTAGAAAAAATTATATAAATATGAATCGTAGCATCCGGAATCTAGTTTCTAAACTACTATTTTTATAAAAACGAACAAGTTTAGCTATATTAAACACTTAAAATTATATGACTTGGTTTTTTTTTAAACCTATAAGATTGCGATCCGTTTGCCCGCCATTTGGATGACCAAATCTTATTATTTATTTTTCATTTGGTGAAAAGTTAGATGAAGTTCGTTATCTTGGGATGGATTTTATTTTGTATTTTTGAGCAATTTTTTTTAATGATTTTTTCCGTGAAAGTGGTTTGAAAAGATTTAGAAAACAGAGTGCTTTCTGTTTGTCCACCATAACTATATCAAAAATATAGAAATCATATATATATATATATATTTTAACATGTATATAATTTCTCCATGCTTGGGATGGTATAAGTTTTATCACATTTTGATAAGCAAAACAAAAGTTGCAGTCTTAAACGTAGACATGAACATTTGCAGAAAAATGTCTTAAAGACCTATTGTTAGTAAAAAATTATAAAATGATATTTATCTTATTCTATTCACTTTAAAATCAATATTTCTATGAAGCTAACAGTCTCCCCTACGCGATGGCACCATTTTTGTGAAATGTTTTCAATTTTTAGCATGGTTCAAGTCTATAGAAGAGAAAATTTGATGTTTTTTGACCTTTTACACTTCATAATGACCTTCCATAGCTTTGGTTGGGAAAAAAATATTTCCGAGCCTTAGGGTCAGATTTGATGATACAGATAGAACCACGATCACGGTTTATAAATCGTGATCGGGTTTTACAACAAGAACTATGATCATGTTGTTAGTGCAAAATCACAACACCCCCAAATGAGTAATCGGATATGCTTTTCTAAGGCATAATCATTTGGCGTGATCAACATAACATTGAGTCTTCCTCAAAGTGTGGGTCTTTACAAAATAGGAAAACTCTCTAGATTAGAGGTTGGTTCTTATTCCTCGTTTAGGTGCATACGTAAGAAATTTGTAGAGGATCTATTCCTAAATCTAATCTACACTTTACCAAGGAGACAGGATAGAGGGAATACATAAATTAAAATAAAGCTAAACTACAAGGTGATGCATCAAGGAATGATGAACATTTATTTTACCGATAGACACAAACCAAATAAAATGCAAACAATGATCAAGCATGTATAACCAAATTTATAACGAAATACCGGATGAGAGCAAAGGAAGACAAGAAATGATCTAGAATCGATCACAAAACATGTTTTATTTCTCTACAAATTGGTGCGATACATTAAAATGGCCAAGAGGTGAGAAACGTATTACAATTTTAATGGAAGGTTTGAACTCCATGAGTTCCTTGCTAGAAAGAAAGGGAGCCTACAAAACAAAGAATTTCCAACCCATTACAATGAGTACCAAGCCCGATTTTATAGATTCAATATAGAGGGAGAAAGAGAGAAAAGTGGGAAAAAGCTCCAAGCTCAAACACCACTATTTAATGTCTTCCCATAAATTTTCCCCAAATATGTCTTGACCGCATTAAATCCTTATTCAAGCGCCAAGGAGGAAGAAATGGTGAATCGAATGAATCTGATTTGGTTGTTGAGGCAAGAAGATTCTACATTAGTGGCTCAAATAATTTTCTCCATTTCCACCTACCAGGCCTAAACAAATAATTTTTATCTTTCCATGGTATAGAGGACGTCGAGATGCTTCCAACGGTGTAAGATTTTCTATATTTCAAACCTTGAGTCGAAAGATATGCCTTTTTGAAGTTCGTATCGAGTCTATATAAAGGAGCGGAAAACCAATTTGAAAAACGGGCCCTAGCTTTAATATGGGACATGTGGCAGCAGATTAGGGAAAATCAGGCTCAGTAGGTCCACGATTTATCTTTTCCCCTTTTTTCTACAAAAGGCGCAAAATCTAGAAAACTCCCACGGCCCCGCCACTCCGCTTGAATACGCGGTACCCTTTGGTTGGTTGGGAGATGCACTCCAATTTTTACTTCGTATCTTTTTGACAAAAGGAAAATTTTTACTTGTTTCCTTCGACTCCGCTTTGACCTTGACTCGGGCTCAAATGCTAAGTTGTGGGCCTTTTTGTGACTTTTGAATTTTTAGAACAAAGGGGAAAAAATCCAAATTTCCCAATGGACCACTTCTCCGCCGCTAGTTTGGGCCGCCACGTAGTGCTTCTGGGCTCCTTCGGAGATGCGGCTAAAATTTTGACTTAGAAACTTTTGACGAAAAATTTTTAAGTCTCCAAAATCTTCTGTCGGCCCGCCTTAGCGCCTTTGCATAAAATGCTGCCACGTGTCCCTTTCGAGACTTAGGAAAATTTTCATTTTGTTCCATTTCGGGCTTGAGGAGTGCAAATGAATTTTGTGCTTTTAACCCAAAATTTCTAAGTTCTCAAATCCTTCCACCGGCCCACTAGCCCAAGTTTCCTTGGCAAAAATATCTTCAAAGCTCCGTAGGTCCGCCTTTGGCAAAATTTCCTCTAAACTCCACGAGCCATAACTCAAAAAATATAGGAGTTAAGAATAATTCTTTACCTTTCTAGAAAGGGGAAGAAATTATCTATCTGTTGAAGCCATTCTACAGAATTCCTTGAGTGCTTGAAATTTGTCAAAAATTGAACTAAGGAACAAAAGGAGTAAGTTAACCCAAAATAAGAGGGAGCTTATTTTGGTTAACAATTGGCGACTCACAGGGGCCATTTTCCGCTAGATGAATGATCGGTGGCCTTTTGAAGAATCCATTGGGCATGGAGTCAAGCTTGATAACCAATTTTGAACCGAACTCTAAAAATATGACCTCTCCGAGTCACTTGGGAACCTATCTTGAAAATTGGGGTTGATCTTCACCAAAACCACCTCGAAATGAACTCGTGCAAGAGTAATAAACCAAGACCACAAAAACTATGTACAAAATTTGAAAACATACATGATCCAAATGGAACATGCAAGGTGTGCAAAGCACTTAGGAGAAAAGCAACCTAAACTAGAGCAAGACAATGTACACAGGCACTTGGAGGAAAAGAAACTAAACTAATATGTACAAGGTGATAACCTTCCTTCTAGTAGAAAAGATGTTTAATATAGATTCCATTTCTTGGAATATGTGCATTTCCTCACCATCCAATGTAGACAATTGGAAAGCATTGCTACTTTTACATCTTGTGACCATGTAGGGGCCACTCCAAATGGCATCAAACTTGGAATGACTTCCTGGTTTTGCTCGATCTCGTATCCCATTTCAAAACTAGGTCTCCTTCCCTGGAAGGTCCTTATTCTTGCCTTCTTGTCAAAGCATCTCTTGATTGAGGCTTGATCCTTCTCTATTATTTGGATTACATGCTCTCTAGCTTCTTCTAATTCCATCAACTCTACATACCTAGCCTCTATTGGTTCAAATTAAGACATTTCCAGCTACTTCATAAGTTCCAATGCTGGCAACTCAAGTGATATAGGGAACACTGCCTCTTTTCATAAACAAGTTTGAATGGAGAGCTCCCTGTAGATCTTTTTGGTGTTATCCTATCAGCCCATAAGGCTGACTTGAGCTTTGTGTGCGGGTTCTCTCGATTTTCATCAAGGGTTCTTCTAATGATCTTTAGCGGAGTTCTTGTTTGTAGAATTAGCTTGGCCATTACCTCGAGGGAAATAGTTTGACGAAGTGCTCAAGTAAGTACCATTTTTAACAGCCCATCCTATGATCTTGGAACCTAGGAATGCCAATGCATTGTCTTATCTAATGGTGGTGGCACTCCAAATCAAGTTACTATCCCTTCATAGAAATCTAGTATACTAGACTCATTAGCTTCTTTTAGTGCCACCGCCTTGGTCCACTTGGTGAAATAGTCTGTTGCCTCAGTGTACATGATGACTCCAATGAATTCCAATCCCATTGCATAAAATTTTGGTCCACCGAGATTGGGTGCAATGTAAGTGCTGCTAGCTTTTTTACCTTTGAAGAATGCACAATTCTTGCACCTTTTGATCTATGCATAGCAGGATCACTAAACACTCTGGCCCAATAATAACCCACCTTCATGATCTTGAGTGTTTTCACCCTTGAGTAAAATTTCCTCCAGCTTCTTCAACATGGAATTCTCATAACACTCTATCAACCTGATCTGTCATCTCAATGCATCTTAGTAGAATTGTATTGATGCCTCTTTTGAACAAGACACCATCAATAAGAACATATGGGATATCCTGTAGTCTGAAATGTATCCTTTTTATTTACTCATCCCATGAGGATACATGCCTATTTGAAGGAAGTGTACCATGTCTTGAGTCAAACAAGGAGTAAAGCTACGTCATCATTTCATCTTCTTGGTCATTTCACTGTTTGCTTGGTCTTATTGACTGAGGCTAGTTGTTAACACAACCCCTTCCCATGGACCAGCTTAGTGACCTTGATCTCAATGTCATATTCCATGACACGAGTGATCCATCTTGCATGTTTTTCATTTAGATCCTTGCTAAGAAGGAATTCCTTAACTTCCGCATGGGATACCAACAATATGATTTTATTATTTGAAACCATATGCTTAGAATTCTTTAATCCTCTTATCACTTCCAAGACTTGCTTTTCAATTAAGGTGTATCTCACTTCATAGTCTTCAAGACCTTGGGCTAAAGAAAGTAATTGGTTGTTCTATACTTTCTTTGTTCCGCTGAACTAGGATTACAAAAAATTGTGTCACTATCACTAAAGGCATACAATATTAAGTCTTTAGAGAAATATAGATTCATGAGAGTTGGGGCATGTGATATATCTTCCTTAATGGCCTGAAGCTTGCCTTTCCTTTAGCTATCCATCTGAATGCTAAGCTCTTCTTCAACATTAATGTTATTGGCTTAACAATGGCAAAAAAATTGGTATAAAACTTTGAACAAAATTGAACTTCCCTAAGAAGCTTTGAAGAGATTTCTTGTGGCTTGGAAATGGCAATGCTCTTATTGCTTCAACTCTCTTGGGTCAATTGCCAGACCCTCCTTTGACACAATGTGGCCTAAAATCCTACCCTCATGGGCCAAGAATATACATTTTTAGGGTTCAATGATACCCCAAATCTCCTACACCTTCGAAACACCGGCCTTAGGTGAAAAAGGTGGTCTGCTGCATTTTTGGAGAACACTAGTAATGTCATCCAAATAGATCAACACTATTTTGTTGATCATCCCTTTGAATTCCATATCCATAGCTCTTTGGAAAGTAGCTCCAGCATTAAACAATCCAAATGGAATTTTTTGTAGGCATAGGTGCCTCATTTGGTGGTGAAAATTGTTTTGAATTGATCATATTCTTTCACCATGATCTGGTTGTACTCTGAGTAGCCATCTAGGAGGGAGAATCTCTCTAATCTAGACACCACTTGCAAGATCTGCTCCATTAAAGGGAGTGGGTAATGATCTTGAGAGAAGCTCTATTCAAATATCAAAATCTACACACAATCTAATCTCTCCATTATTCTTTCTAATCGGGACCATGTTTGCAACCCATCTTGAATGTTTGATTGGAAATATTATACTTTCATGTATTAGCATATTAAGTTCTTTCTTCATCGAGGCTCAATGTGTGGATTAACCGGTCTCCGATTTTTCCCGATGGGATTAGCACTGGATCTAGTTCAATTGTGTGTTGTGCTAGCTTTGGATTGAACCCTCTTAGATCTTCATAGCTCTAAGAAAATACATCCGGAAATTCTTGGAAAAATTGTATGAATTCATACCTTTCTTGCTCGGTGGCCACTTTTCCAATCGGAAGTGTTTTGCCTTCTTCAACCGGGATTAACTCGAAATATTCTCCTTTGAGCTGTATGTTAGCCTTCTCTTTTCTAAACTCGATCATCGGGATTGAAGATAGAATCCAATGTCACTAAACCTTTAGGAAGCTTGTTGGTATGCAGTTGTACTATATGATTCCATATTGCTACTTTAATTTGCTTTGATTTCTAGCTGAGAATTCAGCTTCTTCTTGCAAAAAAATAATGATCTATTGATCATTCTTGAACACCTGCCAACATGTGTTATTATCTGGCATTGCTGACCTCACAACCACATGGATATGTGGTTATTCTTTGTCTCTCTTGATGTTGTCCACCACATAAAATGTTGCTCCAACTATTGCAAGTCTATCAACAGCTTCATTCTCTTTCCTGGGAATGGACACAATGTTGAAGGATTCAAAATCCTCCATGAGATCCCATACCCTACTCTTATAGTTCTTGAGTAGGTCATTCTTGACAACATTAAGTCCTCTGACATGATTGGAAACTAGTTCACTATCACCAAACACTTGCAAATTCTTGATTCCTATTTTTCTTATCTAATGAAGACCATGGACCAAATCCTCATATTCAACAGTGTTATTTGAGCAGGAAAACTAAAATATGAAGGTAGAATAATATTTCATACCTTTGGGGGACACAATCATAGCTCCTCCTCCAACACCTTGTCTACTCCTTGAGCCATCAAAGAAAAATTGCCATACCTCATTGTCATCTTTATATTCAAGCTAAATTAGGTTAGGAAGAGGGTGATTCTCTTCATGTAGACAAAGTAGACACCTAGCTCAGATTATTTCATGTCTTTATAAGGGTCAAATTTATGTATTTTGTTGGCCCACTCATCAAGAGTCAAGTCAGGATACATCCCACCTTGGTATCTAATTCACAAGTGCTTAGGAGGTCTTCTTGATCAAAAGTCGAGGTTGGCATTGATTGGGCTAGGCACATAAGATTCAATATGATAATTAGAAATGGGATCAGATCTGATTTTGGCCTTTGCCCCATACCTTGTTATAAAGAGCATATATGACCAATCAATGAAAGATAGCTTCCAATTTTGTAGTGAACTCCTAGACAAACACAAAGCAAAATGTGGTGGCAAGTCTATGACTAACACGTTCTGCAATACAGTCACATTAGGGCAGGTATGCAGAGTGAAGCTCAGATTCTTGATGATTCCAACGGTTATCACTGTTGTCCCATCTAATTACACCACCCCTCTAGAGATGAATTCATATTGGAGACCCAGTTGATCAGCTATTTACTTAGGCATTACAGAATTACTTGCCCCCAAATCAATCATACAATTGTGCACCAATTTATCCCCAATAATTAATGAAACATAGAATGGAGGAGGTCTCAGGTTCTTACCTTGTTGTTCTCTATGGTTCCTCCTAGGTTGAGCTGCATTGGAAAGCACTCTCTCTTGCTGGTTAGGGGGTTGATTTGAGCTTGACCAATTTTGTATGGTGGTCCTGCAATGCATCCCTCTACTCCCTGGAATGGCCAATGACTCCCATAGTGAAATTTTCACACTTGTCCTCTTCATCTACTCAATGATATTGAATGATCTATCCTTTTGCTGCCCCTTCCCTAGTACAATTTTTTCTTGCACATGGGTTGTTACAACCGGTGCCTGAGTGGATTTGGAAGGTGGCTTGGATTGGCCATGCATGTTGGGAGTTGCATTTGGAGCACCATGACCTTTAGAGTGATGGAAGGTTGAGGATTACCCGAGTTCGGTGGTTGATCTTCTCCAATATTTCTCTTTTTGGACAGTGTATTGGTAGCTACATTTTTCATAAGGGAACCGATTCATTCTAGAGAAGTCCTCAGCTTGCCAATTGACAAACATAGTTTCACTGGGAGGTCCCTTTTCTCGAAATCCTTTTTGTTAATCCCCTTCTTGGCTAGGTTCTTGGGACACCATGCTAGTTTTAACCATCAAGGCTTGATTTAGTGCATCATTAAAGCACATTGATTGGCTATGTAGTTGATTTACATGGAAAACACCAATCATATTCTTGTGCCATGTTATTCTGTATGTGGAACCAATTCCCTTGATGTCAAAGATGTGTTTGGATCATATGACCTAAAAGGTCTAGAAGCTTGAGGATTTCCTTGGTTTCGACTCGATTTACAAGTATGAGATGGTGGTCTATTTTGATGATCTCGGGGTCTAGCCTAATATACTGAGCTTAAGGCTGATATGGCCTAGAACTCGAGCTTGTTGTATTTTGATGGTTACTAACTCATTCCCAGGTTATGAAGTTGTTTCATAATTTCGAAACTCCTTTGAGGTGATAGATGATGAGGTGGAGGCCTCGGTTGAGCTTTGACTCTGGGAGTAGGTATAGGGGCTAGTTTTCGGTGTTTGGCTTGTACTTGGGTTCCCTAATTTGGGGTATAGAGGCATGGATGGTCTAGGAGCAATTTTTCCAGCCTAGATTAAATGATTTTAAGCTCCTATGGACAAGCTATAGGTTCAGTAAGGTTGTGCCCACCATTGACTGAATCATTAAAGCAATGTCGAATTTAAAGCTCTAAGAAAGTATAAGAAGGCACCTTCATTAGTGGGCTTTACTGTTGTTGGAATCCTATCCCAGTGTCCTTTGAAATCGAGGTTGAAATCTATCAATTTCTCATTTGGATCCCTCTTTATTGTTGTCAGTTGTTCCAACAAGGACAGGTTATCTCCCTTCTCTCCAAACTGGTTATGAAGAGTTGTGCATAGATCATCCCAAGATCGAATAGATCCTGCTTCTAAGCTCCTGAACCATTGTGAAGCTTTTCCCTTGAGTGAAGAGGCTAGCAATTTGACTGCAATATCCATTTCAGTGATCTCATGGATTGTACAAACATTTGCAATGTCCTGAACATGGTCACCAGGAGAAGTCTGGTTTTCCCTAGTGAAATATGGGATGCTCTTTAATGCTGCCACTGGAACTGGATTTTGTGCATTAAGAGTGAGTGGGCTGCTGCTAGTGAAATTGACATAAGGATTTGGTTGAGCCATCCTGATCGGCCTGAGCAATCTACTTGATTGAAAGAACACCCTGCTAGGAGGAGGTGTTGATAAGGCTTTGCTTGGAGACAGAGATACCTATGGACTCTTCTTCCTCTTCTCCTTCTATCCGGAGACAAGTATATGTGTATAAATTATCCCTCCTCTCTGGTTCTGGACCTTTTTTGTATTCTTCTCATAAACTTGCTTGGACTACTGAAACCAGTGGATTTGTTTCTTTTGGAGTCACCAGATGCACAATTTTAAAACTTCTCAAAAGTTAGAATCACAACAAGTGCACATCAATCTTACTGTAATAAGATGGAGACTTCTCTGTCTCATCGAGTGTGCCAAAAATTTTAGTGCAAAATCACAAAGACCCCAAATAAGTAGTCAAATATGCTTTTCTAAGGTAAAATCATTTGGTGTGATCCGCATAACATTGAGTCTTCCTCAAAGTGTGGGACTTTGTAAAATAGAAAACTCTCCAGATTAGAGGCTGGTTCCTATTCCTCTATTTAGGTGCATATGTAGAAACTTACAGAGGATTTGTTCCTAAATCTAATCTACACTTTACCAAGGAGACAGGATAGAGGGAATACAAAAATTAAAACAAAGCTAAACTACAAGGTGATGCACCAAAGGAATGATGAACATTTGTTTTGTTGATAGACACAAACCAAATAAAATGCATATAATAATCAAGCATAGATAACCAAATTTATAATGAAAGACCATATGAGAGCAAAGGAAGACAAGAAAGGATCTAGAATCGATCACAAAACATGTTTTATTACTCTGCAGATTGGTACAATACATTAAAATGGCCAAGAGGTGAGAAGCATATTACAGTTTTAATGGAAGGTCTGAACTCCATGAGTTCTTTTCTAGAAAGAAAGGGGAGCCTGTAAAACAAAGAATGTCCAACCCTTTACAATGAGTCCCGAGCCTACTTTTATAGATTCAATACAGAGAGGAGAAAGAGAGAAAAGCAGGAAAAACAAATCCAAGCTCAACCACCACTATTTAATGCCTTCCCATAAAATCTGCCCCAAATCTATCTTGACTTCATCAAATCCTTATTCGGTGCCTTAAGAAATGGCGAGAAGATAGAATCCAATCTGGTTGTCGAGGTAAGAATATCCTACATTAATGGCTCAAGATGTTTCTCTATTTTTCACCTACCAGAGGCCTATAAAAATTTATTTTATCTTTCCATGGTGTAGAGGACGTCAAGACGCTTTTTCAACGATGTAAGATTTGTTATGTTTTGAACCCTTAGTCGAATGATATGCCCCTTTGAAGTTTGTATCGGGTCCGTACAAAGCTGTGGAAAACTAGTTTGAAAAATGGGCCCCTACTTTAATATGGGACATGTTGCAGCCGAGCATTAGGGAAAAATTGAGCTTGCGGTTCTACGATTTATCTTTTCCCCTTTTTCTCGCAAAAGGCACAAAATCCATAAAACTCCCCTGCGTCCCCACCACTGGTTTGATACGCGACACCCTTTGGTTGGGCGGGAGACGCGCTCCAATTTTTCTACTTCGTGCCTTTTTGACAAAAGGAAAATTTTCACCTTTTCCTCCTCCGACTCCCTACTTTGACCTTGACTCGGGCTCAAACGTTGACTTTTCCTTTGGGTGGAGTTGCGAGCCTTTTTGTGACTTTTGAATTTTTTTTTTGAACAAAGGGAAAAAATCAAACTTTCCCCCATGGCTGCGTGGCCCCGCTGCTGGTTTGGGCTGCCATGTGGCACTTATGGGCTCCTTCGGAGATGTGGCCAAAATTTTGACTTAGAAATTTTTGATGAAAAAAATTTCAAGTCTCAAAATCTTCCGTCGGCTACCGCCTTAGCACCTTTGCATAAAATGTTACCACGTGTCCCTTTCGGGACTTAGGAAAATTTTCATTTTGTTCCATTTGCGAGCTTGCGAAGCACAAATGACTTTTGCGCTTTTAACCCAAAAAGCACTAAGTTCTCAAATCCTTTTGCCGCCAGGCCCGATTTTCCTTGGTAAAAATCTCTTGAAGCTTCGCAGTCCGCCTTGGGTAAAAGTTCCCTCTAAACTCTGTTGAGCCATAACTCAAAAAATATAGGGAGTTAAGAGGAATTCTTTACATTTCTGGAAAGGGGAATAAATTCTCTATCTGTTGAAACCATTTCAATTCCTTGAGTTCTTGAAATTTGTTAAAAATTGAACCGAGGCACAAAAGGAGTAAGTTAACCCAAAGTAAGAGGGAGCTTATTTTAGTTAACACATGCTTTATAAACCACAAGCACGGTTTATAAAGCATGATCGTGATTCTTAAATCATATTTACACACATCCCAATGTTCTAATTATGATGTGATTTTTATTGTTTGACTTTACCATACGAATTACTACGAAATTTTGTCGTATTCTACACATTTTTCTTATTATTGGAAGAAAAACATCATGGGAGACAAGAAACAAAGTCAACAAAGGAATTCATTAAGTAAAACAACACCAAATAGATTATAGGCAAATAGATCTCAAAATCTTTGAGTGAATGTGGAATCTTTGTGAATCAAGAAGAGGTTCATCTTCAACCCCTACTATTATAAGCTATGAGGAACCTGTAATGTTTCTATTGTCAATGTTGAATTTGAATTAAATACTTGTGATTAAGATGTTTTTACTATCAATGTTGAAGAAGAATTAAATACTCATGATGTAGAAATGTTGAAATTGAAGGAGAAAATGAAAATGTGAATAAGGAAATTCAGTTGAAATCTGTAGACAAGAAAATTTTGACAAAAACGCCTCCTAGGATTTTCCGTAAGAAACCTAATTATTTTATTGAAATTGATGAAAAAATTTGAAACCAATGTCTGACAAAATTTTTGAACGTAAAATCAAAAGAAAAGCCACTTTGAAATTTGGGATAATCATTTTGAAATTTTAAATGATTCCCAAAGATGTTAGTTGTTGGCTAGTTTGATGAAATTGATTAAAATGAGACCTACATTAAACACCTTAGGATTGACAACATCTAATATATGTGGTCAAACCTCTATAATTGATGAAAACCTTCATGATGTGTATCAAATTGTTGGTGTCAAGAGACACACTAGGGATAGTAATATTGTGCGTCATGTACTTACTACTAGTGTTGTAATTGAATCAATAAAAAAACAACGTTTGATTACACAAACAAGTCAAATGTTGAAAATTAATCGAAAAAATCTAATGAAAGAAATTGAAAGATGTAATATCCTTCAATCACTCAATAAAACTGTTTTTTGGGCATTTTCTACTAGAGCACCACGTAAGAAAAAGATAATTATGATGCTATAAGAGAAGTTATTCAATTTTGGCATGATAACACTAGAGTTTCACCTAATATAAGAGAAATTATAAAATGGAGAGTTGGTTCTACTAATCACAAACTACATATAAATAATTTCCTAGATATGCCTCAAACTCAATTTTTCATAAGTTTGAACAAGAGCATCGGAAATTAAAACTATTCAATGTTTTTTTGAAATATTGAAACCATTCTATGTGAAAATCAACCACGCCGCACCACTTGTTGTTGTAGGCAACATGTTGAATTTGTGATGTATTATGCTAAATTTTTACGTACTCATTCTAATTTTCATTTTGAAACTATGTTATTAGAATGTGGTGTTCAATTTCCACAAATATCTTCTAGGATTTCATTCCTACGATATTTTGTGAAAAGAAGTTGGACAATTTTTATAGTCATGATTGTTTAGATGGAAGTTGTGGTACACGTGGTGGATTACCTAAATTGGAAAGTTGCATCCATGAGAAAATTTAAGGTGCAATAGGACATAATTTAGTTGAGTTTGATAAATATAAATAAGTTGCATAACAAATTGAAATATGGAAACGAGTCTAAATGGTGTGACCTAGTTACGTAACATACGCTTGTTTTTCAATTTATGAGAAAATTTAAGGATGAAATTGTTTATGAGTATGCTAGGCATACACATAGAGCTTGATGATTGGACGAACATTTCAGGATATGCAAGGACACATTTCCTATTGGTACTATTGTTTTAGTGGTCGATTTTGTAGAGAATTACACATTGCAACCACAAATGGAGGTTCAATCACAATATTACAACTTAGTACAAGTTGTCATTTTTGTGCATATAGAATTTATACATTCTCCTGATAGTACAAAGAATGATCAAATTTTTTTAAGAGAGTACCACTTTTATATCAAAGTGATGATCGTACTCATTCTACTGAATTTATGCAAGGGTGTTTCAGTTATTTTATGGAAACTTGTTTGATAGGGACATCCACTTCAAACAACATTATATATGGTTAGATAATTACACGTCTCAGTTTAAGAATGCACGAATGTTTTATTGGATGAGCAGGATGCATGTCAAGATGGGTGTGTAACATATTTGGAGTTTCACTAAGGTTGGACATGGAAAAGGAGAGCATGACAGTGTAGGGGCATGTGTGAAAAGAGCTCTTGGAAGAGAAGAGTTGAAGTACAAATATGGTGATAAATTGAAATATGTAAAGAGCGTAGTGGAATGGTGTATTGATAACATGGCCCAAGGTTCTCAAGAAAATTTCATACTAAAAAATATTTTTGGTTGATAGAGGAACAAAAATTGCTAACTATGAGGATTGTATGACACTCATGGGTCTAGTGATATGCACTCATTTTATAGCTCGAGATGCTACTTCATGGGCCACATGGACAAGAAAGCTCGACATTTTTTTTTCGCATTTTGTATCTAATTTGTCACCGCCGAGTGTGGTTCACAAGAATGGTGGATGGATGGATTTATAGGCCTTTAACTCCACTTCTTAGTTATCAACCTCCACAAGCATTACGACTTGTTTCTTGGAGATGAAGTTGCGACATCCAAGAACTTTGACAAAATTTTGATTTTGGTGCGACAAGGTATTTATGCTTATTTACAATTTTTGTAGTGAGTTATGTCCATTGAAATTTTAATATGTACAATTTAAATTTGAGTTGAAACCTTTGTTTTTATGTAGGACATGTGTTTGCAAAGATTATTGTGTGAAGCCAATGAAGAAGGAAAACTATTTCTTATGTCATCGTGCATCAAGGAAAGAAATAAGTTGACTTCTCCGTTATAGATGGCGAAGATATTGAGTACCCTACAGGTCAAGTGGTAGTTATTGAAACTTGGCTTCGACAGTATCCATTAAAACCTCCTCTATTTGTGATCGTGGTATATTTTTAGTGTCAAATGTTCCCCTAAACCATTCTAGTATAGTAGAGCCTTTGGAGAGCTTTCCAAGAACATGAAAAATAGACACTCTAAGCTCAAGTTATGTCTCGGTCAAAGTTCAGTCAACAAGGAAGTCAACTTTGGTCAACATGTCAATAATGGACCAATAACACTGCGACACGTGGCAAAAGGAGAAAAAGGGAAAAATGAAGGTTGTTCAAGTTGTTTGTAACCTCCGGTCTTCGACACATGTAAAAGTAGTCCAAAACAAGAGGCTCAACTTTTATAATGGAAGGGAGCCCGGCTGCCATGAGGACGATTATATCATCGCCAACATGGTGGGTCCTCAAGCCACCACAATGTTTGATTTTCCTATCGAGAATATTTCCATATTTCATTAGTGGAATATCATATTATGGTATGGTCGAATTTTTATTACTTGTGTAATTATTCACCATGTAAATCCATGTCACTCTATGGTTATTAAACCAATTACCAATTCCACGCAATTATTAAACCAATGCATTATTTACCAAACATTATTTAATAATGCACCAAACATAGTCCTATATCCCACATGCCACGGCCAACTTTATGCATGCGCCAAACTTGGTCAAACAACCACATTCCATGATATTAAAAATGGCTCAAAACCAATTAAATTATAAACCACATACCTACCATATAAAACCTCCTCCACCATATATACAAGGAATATGGGATTAATCCCATAAGGAGTGGCTAAAATGGAGAGAGGGATTTGAACCCCGAGACCTCCAATAAAAGGAAGTGTTTGACCAACTACGCCAAGAGGCTCTAAACAAGTTATAAAATGAGCTCATGAGACCTTTATAGAGAAAAGTGCCAGTGTCGTGTGTAATAAGGGGCAGTTTTGGAAAAATGCAATTTTGAGGCACTTCCACTTAAATAGATCTCGAGTTATATATGAAAGTTTCTCAAAATTTTGAGATGATCACAATGGTGTGATCATTTATCCGATTTGGAGCTTTTGTGATAGATTTATTTTTGTTAAAGTCACACGAAGGCGTAGAACCAAAGGGAGACACTGCTAGCAAGTGGATCAGAAGGTGAAGGACATAGGCTGAGCTCCATTAACATCCTTCGAAGGTCTAAAACATAGTTTTTAGGTTTTTGATTCATTATTGGTTAATGTAAAGGTTATTATATTTACATTTTTAACATTATTAATGGATCGGTTCACCACGAACCTGGGGATGTAGGAATTTCAAACCCCGTAAACAATCTGGTGTTGTGTTCTAATTTTTATTTTAGTTTTTGATATTTGCAAGTAATTTAAATTCAAATATGAATATGGATGCAACTATAATCAGAATTGATAAAATTGGAAAATCAATTAAATTTAAACAATGATTTTTGGGCTTTGATCAAACAGTGAAATTTTGAGTAAATTGCAAACTTAATTTCAGTTTCAATTCAGTCCTAAATCAAATTCTAATCAATTTTGGAAGTATAAAATCCTTTTAAGTTGATTAAAATTGAAGATCCTTTGAAATGATTAAAAGTGTTAATTTCAAGCACCCATTTTTGGATCAAGTTTGGTATCAGAGCAGTTAGATTTCGGATTAGCTTCTAATTGTGTTTGAAAATTTGGCTTTAGTTTTAGTATTGATTTCATTTTTAGTGTGCAGACATTTTGGGGCTTGTTAATCTTTATTTTGTAGTGTGCAATTTTGGAAGTACATGTTGTGTTTACAGGAACAAGGAATCATGGGCAAGTCATCCAAACAAGAGCAATTGGATGAGCTTGAAGCCATAAACCACCAACTCTAGGAAGAAAACTCTTTCCTGAGAGCTAATTTTTATTCCTTGGAAGAGGAAATAGTGTGGTTAAAATTTGAGCCACAATCCTCTATAACCAAGAAAGAGGAGTATGTCAATGAGATGCTTGCACAGAGCAAGAAGTTGATGGGCTTTGTTAAAGAGTTACAGGAAGAAATACGGACCAAGGATGCCCTCTTGGAAAAGCTGCAACAAGGTGAACACAAGAAGGAAATGCCTTCCAAATTAGATGCAGGTACTATGACAAGAATGCACTGTAAGTTGTTCACATTTTAATTCTTCCTCTCATTCAGTTTAGATATTCCTTTGGGTTAGTTTGAAAAACACACTAAGGGAATTGGGTCTAAACTAATGGTTAAGATGGGATTTAATGGAAAAGGCCTTGGTAAAAATGGACAAGGTGATGCTAACCCAATACAGGTAGAGGATCAGCCTCAGTTTGTAGGTTTGGGTTATTCTAGTGGGAAAATGGAAATTGGAGAAAGTTCCAAAGCAGTTGAAGGAAGACAAGCTTCCAATAGCCAAGGATCTATGCCTCTAGAAATGCAGGATTCCGCCATCAAGAGGAACAATGAAAGGTGTAAGAAAACAAGTAAATGAGGTAATGAAATTCCACCTCCTCCCACTTACACTAAAAATAACACTAAGGGGAAATTAAATCCTAAAACTTCTAAAACACTCTTTCAATTTGAACAATATAGCTTTGGTAGACAAAAGTATGTTTTCCTTGCACATTTTGTGAAGGTTCTAATCATTTTGCAACATATTGTTGGAAGAGGAAAACAATGGTTAAGAAGTTAATGCCTTTTGTGAATGATAAGGCAGGTGATAAAGACCAATCTCTCCCAGTAAGGTGAGAAATGGAAAAAAGGTTACCTCTCCTAAACAAAGGAATCATTCTCCTAGACAGAGTTCAAGGAATGGACAAAATGGGTAAGACTCCTAAAAACAAGGAAGTTAAATTTTGTTCCCATTGTAAAAGGAATGGTCATGATGTTAAGATGTGTTGGTATGTTCCTTTAGTGCAACATTGGAAAGTTGTTAAAAAGGAAAATAATGTCAAACCAAAATTTGTTGATCTAACTCATGTAAATGCTCATTCTAGTACTGAGGAAGTAAAACCACCTAAACAAAGAAATCCAAGTAATTGGATGGGTAAAACATTCCTCAACTTTATGTTTGCATATAGTAACTAGTGATAGTATGTAAACATTTTCAAAGCTATATTTTAGGATTTGATCCTATGTTTATATTTAGCTTTGAAATAATTTGGAAGCAACCATAGAGAAGATTTGAGTGATAGGTTCATCATACTCATATTCATCTTCTCACATTTTGGTTAGTTATTCCATTTCTGACAACTAGTATGCAGGGATATGGGCATCATCAGAATGTCAATTTTGAAACTTGTAGTTTTATAGTGTTGTCATTTGTGCAAATTTATGGATGCTTATAAGACCCATTCGGCAACCTGTTTGATATTGTAATAAATAGACAAACTTGTTGTATCCACATGTGTTATTTGCACTAATTTATAAGACCCTTATTTTGGGAAAATTTGATTTTTGTAACTATCGATGATGTGGTTTCAATTAGGTGTAAATTTATTACACTAACAAACTGGTTTGCAAAGTTGCACCAAGTGATCATTTTTGCAGATTATGGCAGTTCACCAATTTGGGTAAGCATATAGTTTATATATCTATCCCTTTACAGTTCAATGTATGGATAGAATATTTCATATTCACATTGATTCAGATTTTGACTATAGCCATTTTGGGCGTTGATGGTTTAATTATTCTGGATAGTGAATATTTGTAGTTGTAATCAAGCATAATCACAAAGTGTCAGTTGAACACTAGCTTCCATTATAGATGGGTGTTATTATCTAACTTATTATTTGTGATGGTGATACATGTTTTTGGCAGATTCATGGATTCAATTGTTGACTATAGCTATTTTTGGGCGTTGATAGTCTATTTTATTCTGGATAGTGAATACTTGCAATTGTTATAGTTTCAGATGGACAAGTGGGCACTAGCCTAATTGTGGGCAGTTTAGATGTCTAGTATACTGATCTGTGTTTATGAAATTGTAATTTAAGTAATCATCGTATCACAAAGTGACAATTGAACACTAGCTTTCCGTAATAGAATGGGTGTTATTATCTGGTCAATTATTTGTGATGGCATTACAATGGGGTATGACAGTTCACAATTGTGTGCAGAGTTGACAGGGTTACAACGTTTCAGTTGAACACTAGCTTAATTGGGTGTTATTATCTGATCATTATGTAATTAGCTAATCAACTATTTGCATTTTATTAACCTATAATGTTATTTTGGGTTCTTGTATGTGTTTTTGCAATGCAGAAGAGATAGCATGTTTTGTGGGTTGATACACAAACTTTTTGTGGACAAAAATCCTTCTCAGTAGGGAGGAGTGATCAGGGGATATTTTTAGTGTCAAATGTTCCCTAAACTTCCCTAAACCATACAGTACAGTAGATCCTTCAGAGAGCTTTCCGATGACTATAAGAACATGAAAAACAGACACTCTGAGCTCAAGTTATGTCCGGTCAAAGTTTAGTCAACAAGGAAGTCAACTTTGGTCAATAGGTCAATAATGGACCAATAGCACTACGACATGTGGAAAAAGGAAAAAGGGAAAAAATAAGTTTTCAAGAGTTTTGCAACCTCCGATCTTGAAACACATAAAAGTGGTCCAAAACAAGAGGCTCAACTTTTATAACGAAGGGGAGCCCGACCGCCGTGAGGACGATTATATCATCGCCAATGTGGTGGGTCCTCAAGCCACCACGAGTTTGATTTGCCTATCTTCCATATTTCCATATTTCATTAGTGGAATATCATATTATGGTATGGTCAAATTTTTTATTACTTTTGTAATTATTCACCATGTAAATCCATGTCACTTTATGGTTATTAAACCAATTACCAATTCCACGCAATTATTAAACCAACACATTATTTACCAATCAATAACCACACAAACATAGTCCTATATCCTACATGCCACGGCCAACTTTATGCATGCGCCAAACTTGGTCAAACAATCAAATTCCATGGTCTTGTGGTTATCCTTCCCACCAAAACGGCTCTCTAAGCCAATAAAAATTATAAACCACTATCTATAAAAACATCCTCCATCCATATGCTAAGAATGTGGGATTAATCCCATAGGAGGTGGTGGAAATGGAGAGAGGTGATTTGAACCCAGACCTCATGGTGGGGTAAAAGGAAAGTGCCCCACCAACTCACCCAAGGCTCTCAAACAGTTATAAAATGAGCTCGGTGATATTTTATAGAAAAAGTGTTAGGTCGTGTGTCAAGCCAATAAGGAGGCAGTTTTGGAAAAATGCAATTTTGAGGCACTTCCACTCAAAACCAGATCTCGAGTTATATATGAAATTTTCTCAAAATTTTGAGACGATCGCAATGGTGTGATAATTTATCTGATTTGGAGATTTTGTGATAGATTTATTTTCTGTTAAAGTCACACAAAGGCGTAGAACCAAAGGGAGACACTACTGCAAGTGGATCAGGAAGGTGAAGGACATAGGCTGAGCTCCATTAACATCCTTCAAAGGTCTGAAACATAGTTTTGTAGGTTTTTGATTCATTATTGGTTAATGTAAAGGTTATTGTATTTACATTTTTTAACATTATTAATGGATTGGTTCACCATGAACCGGGGACGTAGGAATTCGAACCCCAGTAAACAATCTGGTGTTGTGTTCTAATTTTTATTTTCAGTTTCTGATATTTGCAAGTAATTTAAATTCAGAATATGAATATGGATGAAACTATAATAAGTAATTGATAAAATTGGGAAATCAATTAAATTTGAAACAATGAATTTGGGCTTTAATCAAACAGTGAAATTTTGAGTAAATTGTAAACTTAATTTCAGTTTCAATTCAGTCCTAAATCAGATTCTAATCAATTTTTGGAAGTCTAAAATCCTTTTAAGTTGATTAAAATTGAAGATCCTTTGAAATGTATATATAATTTCTTTGATATAATTTCTTTGGTATATATAATTGTTACTTAGATAAATTTAAGTTCATATATTTTATTAAATTTGTGTATTTTGTATATATCTAGTATGGTTTTGATTTAAAACTTAAATTTCTTTGACTAACACTTTTATGTGTAGGTTAGTGGTGTTAGAAAAGCTTCCACCTTCATGTGGTTGGCACTGTTAGTAGAGAATTATAAATTCTCGAAGCTAAGAGAAGCTTTCATTGTTTTACAAGAAAAGAGAAGCAATTAACAACGATTTATGTACCTGTGGAGGGGGTTCTCGGGGCTCAAGAGGAGGTAGCCCAAAAGCACTGGAGCTTAGAGAACGAAACAATGCATCCCCAAGTGTTTACAAGACCATCAATATGCATGTGCACATTTAGTTCGAGTGCCATGACCCATCGTTTGCAAAATATAGTGTTTGAAAGCCTTATAGTGGCTCAAACTACAGTATTTCATGAGTTTACAAACAATAGCTCTTTTCCTTTGCATTTTTGTCTTGAGTGACAAAAAGCGCCACCACTGCCACCTGGCGGTGGTCTCGTGACCCCTTGCCCAAGGCGGCGGTCCTAACCGCCCCCTGCTCAGGGCGGCGGTCCTTCACGCATTTTTTTAGCACATTTCTTTTCGCGACTTGCGTAAATTTTCAACGTAAATTTTCAACTTTTACTGACTTTTCTCACCCGCTTTGGCTAGTATTTATGTTTTATGTCCCCTGGAATAGTGTTTCTCCATTGTTTAATGGTAAAAGAGTCCTAGTTGGAGTTACCTTTGGGTGAATGGGAATTCTATAAATAGCTGGTTTGATTACAAAAAATGCCCCTCATCCTCTCATTTCAATAGTTTAGTCTTTCAGTTCTTGCTTAGGAATTCAATAGTTTTCATTTGTTGCATGCATAGTTAGTCTTATTTTGTTGTTTAGAAGCCACATGATCTTCTTGTTCTAGTGTTATTACTGTTTCATACAATCAATTAAGGTAGGATAGTTTCATTTTCAGTCTGAAGCCATTAGAGTTGTAGGTTTTGTTCGTCAAGAAGGATAGTTTCAGGTTCTGGATGTTTTGTGTTGTATGACTCATAATAAATCCCACTAGGAATTGCATAAGCCAAGCTCTGTTCTCTTGCGCTATCCCTCTCCTACGCATTTGTATTTAGTCTACATCCAAAGCTGCCATTGTTCAATACCTACTTATTGATCTTTAGCATTACACGCTTTTTGGATTCACGTGAGCATGAAGGAATGAGGAGACCACCTTTGAGGGGACAAAGCCACACACAATCGGATTTCACCTTTATTCTGCAAAATCCTAGGTTCAAGCTTTCAAAGTTCTAGTTAAAATATACCAAATAGAGTAGTGAATTACTTCATTTTGGTTACGTTCATTTTGATATTTTGGGGAAGCCATGGGGATCGATAGTTTTGAGAAACTATGATTCGTTCCTCACTTACGAGGTAGGATCGAAAATCTTTCAATTAAATTAGATCGAGTTATTTAGTTATTTAGAATAGATTCACAAGCTTACTGAGACAAGTAGCTACTCGGCTACCTTGTTTGTTTTTAATTTTGTTATTAGGTTAGTTGTCATTTTCTAGATATATTAAATAGTTGTTATCTTAATTTATTAAAAATATTTTATCAAAAATACAAAAATAGAGAATTTATATATGTTGTGGATATACTTTGCATAATTAGTTTACTTTGCTTTAGTTAGATTTATATTGTTTCTTTTGTATGACAATCACGGGACCTAGGGAGCCCAGAGAGAATACGTATTGAGCCAATCGTGCCTCGGACCCAATCTTGTTGTTTAATAAGCGACATAGACCAAAATCTCAGAATTCAGGTCTTCGAACAACAACGAGACCTACAAGAAATCAGCTCACGAGTTAAGAGGATTAAACATAGAAGATGACAAAGCACACACATTTTGGTCAAACCAGCCAAACTATAGATTGCCTTAATAGATATCCATGAGTTGTAGAAGGGCTTGAAAAAGAGAGAAAATGTTTGGTTGTGATCCTTTGGTCCCATGCCGAGACACGAGGAGACATCCTCATTGACATAGACACTAGCTTAAGAATTCAAGTTGCGAGAACACTGTAAGGTACTCGAGAAGATTGCACAACTTTTAGTTCTAAACATAGAGGCCGAAAAGGCATGACGACTTTGGATATTAGGGATTAGGGATTGATTCTGCACATGACCATAGGAGGTCCCACAATGACCATGAACTTACGGTTGTGATCCATAGGTCCCCTGACCCAATGGGCCCATAGGTCAATCGAGGCGTTGATGTTGGTTTACGCACACATTAGTAGTATTTAGGTCCTCTCCACTTCCACCAACATTATCACACAACTATCCTCACTAGGCGTAGCAGCTAATCAAGCTAAGGATTTTGGACTAGACGAGAGAATCACCCATAGAATCCACTATATATCCATCATCCATTTTCATGACCCTGTCGGAGGATATCTGAAAGCACCCACGAGGTATTTTCCACGTATTCCACCTGACCTATAGATCGGATCATGCGAGCTCGATATTGATTGGAGCCTTGAGCGAGTCATCCTTGCCGAATGATCTATCATGCCGGTTCGAGGTTAGGAGGGCCTTCTTTGCCTTAGATTCACAGATTCCATTAGTGTGTCGAAGACATAAGATTTCCTAACTAGTTTTCTGCACCCCACGTATATTCCATCCCCCTTTGGCATTTGTCTCGGCATGACCTCGGGAGGTCGGGTGTGAGGAAGAGTTACTTGTAGATTCCCATGCTCGCTTGTCACTTTTCCATCATACAAAATTGGTGAACACGTGACGTGAACCTTCCTACTCTTTTGGTTGAGTCTTATTTCTACTTGTTCTTCCAATTAGTATACTTTTCATCTTTTCCACCTCATTAGCCTTCACATCAGCGTTACCAACAAAATTGGTGAACGACATGAAACAAAAAAACTTTTAGCCTTTTCCTTTTATTCTACTTTTTCATCACCTTTTCTCTTTCCCATTATTCTTCACCCCCAAGATTAGGTATTGGAACAATTTCTTCATACCTCTTCTTTTAGTTTTATCCATCTTGCTTCTTCCCATTATTTACGGGTATTCATATACCCCCGAATATGTGGATTGATGCATATGGAGACCTCTCCTAGGTCTTGAAGCATACTACGATCAATTGAATAGACAACCATCACCCTCGCTCTCAGCATGGGGTGACAACTATTCAACTAACCGGTTTTCAACACAAACTCCACCTCAAAGGACTAGATATAGTTCTTCTTTCCAAATAGAGGAGTTGGATCAGCTCACTCAAATGCAACAAGCTGAGCCTTTAGGCTCGAACAACATGATGCTCATTGGAGAATCTGGTTCATCTCCTCAGGTGTTGCTTAGACCGCAAATCAGTAGACAATCAGATCCATATCTGTTTTTAGATGATGAACATTTAGCACGTTATGCTAGGAGTGAACAATGCTCTTAGAGTATGTACCCACCTATAGGAGGTTTAAAACACACTGAGGTCTCTTTTCAAGAAAACACCTCCATTCCTCCACTATAGGAAATGCCCCTGATGAACTTGGCGAGGGTAATGATCAGTTCATAGCGAGGGTACCATATGCCTATCTGACCTCAAAATATACAACAAACACCACTAAGGAAAAATATTGTGACTTCACCAAGAATGAAGTCATCTCGGCTTTAGTAGAAAAGTTAGAGGGTTAGAACTTGCTCAAGCAAATCAAAATTTAATTCATGCAAGCGGGAATTCCGATCCTCCACATCATCCTAGCCAAGTAGACCTCCTCACGGGAATAGGCACATTAGGCATGCCTCCTCAGTATTCACAACAAATGCCAACTAGAACCACGTTCTCTAATGCCACTCGAGTGGAAAATATGATACCTCCCGGTTTAGTACACAAAATAATCCATTCTAAGCAATGCTCCTCCATATTTAAACATGTATTCCAAGTCACCACGAGGAGATATGTTCTCTTCTCAGGATGTTTTCTCAACCACGGGGATTTCCTTATGCCCCTGCAAATGCATATGCTACACCATATCAACAAACCCATCCACCTCCCCCCCTCGGAAAGCACCATCGATGGTGAAACCTATGCGATAGGGACTTATTGAGAATATTTGAAAGAACCTTTAGACTTCACTATACTGAAGCGTCATGCTTCAAGACCTCTCCCGATCTACCCAAATCAAAGGAGGAGGAGACCCGAATGCACATATTAAGGCCTATGCCATGACCATTCGAGAAGCTGCTCCCTTGGGATGGAGTTGTTCTTAAAATATTCCCCAAAACTTTAGAGGTATTGCCCTCGATTGGTATTATAGAATACTGAAGCCTCCATCCATTCATTTAAACAACTCGTTTTAGAGTTCATCAAGGCGTTCGACATGAACAAATTGTTGAGAGAATAGGAATCGGGAATTCTTGCATATTAGCAAAGAACAATGAATCTGTTGCTCATTTCATCCAAAGATGGCGTACTGAGTCCTCTATTCTTGACAAGTGCTCAAACATGGATCAGATGGAACTATGTGATTTATTCCTTCATTCTCTCGGTAGAGAGATAAAGGAAGAAGTCAGAAGTTCCCACTAAGAACTTATGATGAGGTGCTCAGAGAGCTCTCGAATAGATCAAGCTGTGATAGATAGCGGTCATGAGAGACATATGGAACAAATGGGAGGTTAATCATCCCCTGACCAAAAAATACTACGACTTATCCTACTACCACAAATGCCATCAAGGACCTAAAATCCTTAACAAAAACCGTGGGGTGACACGGATGGATGGATGGCCTTGACCAAAAAAAAAAGGAAAATGTTGTAAAATCTCCACCATCGGTTAACAATCAACGAAACAACAATTTTACCCCAACAATCAACGCGGTGGATTTTAATCATCAACACAACAACAACAACAACAACAATGGAAAATCAGGACACGGGGTCAAGTCAAAACTCAAGCTGGATATCAAAACCAAAACCAAAGGCAACAAAACAAAACTTTAATCCTAATAGTCAGCGGTTTAATAAGAGTTTTGGACCACAACACGTGCCAAACCAACAACCTAGGAGTTATAATCCCAACTCGTATTGTGGTTTCCACAAAATTGAGGCCATGACACTAGGACTTCCATGATTACAATAAATTCATGCAACATTTGCCGAGAGAACAAAGACAACTTTTCATAGATATGTTCTTAGCAGATCTGCATCACACCTATCCCAAACACTTTCATGGGGGCGTGTCTCCCCTCAAAATGCACCCCTCTTAAGATCTTGATGATCCACTCCCAAATCACAATAACAACAAATTAAATCCAAATGGGATGAACAAGGGTGTAATGATAGGAAGCAATGATCATGAAGCCTCGACTTCACTAAATCCACATGTCGCATGCAATTAGGAAATCAGCCATGAACCAAGATAGTGGTTTAGTGGAGTTAGAACTTTGAGCTACACGTGGAAGCCATAACAAGGACACGAGAGTATTCCTCTCAGCCAAATCCAAGTTACCCACTAGAGCCAGATAACATTCAACAAACATTAGTAAAACCCATAGGTGCCTATGATTTAATTAATGACCTAACAAAGACCTTCTCTCACATCTCCTTTTTGGACTTGTTGAAGAACTCTCCTACCCATAGGGCTGCTCTTTTAGAAGCATTAGGTTTAGGTCATTTAATTAACATCACTCCACCTCCCGAAACACAGGTAAACCATATAGACTTTTATATCCCCCTCGGGGGGGCAGCCGGATAGGGATCTTTGAATTTATATTTGACGTAAACAAAATGCCCACGAGAGATGTTGAGATTACACGTAGAGGTGATCGACCTTACATTTACAAGTATGGGTTTATAACAATTACGTTAAACACGATGGTTGATGATGGGGCAGTAGTTAACATAGTCCCCTTCTCTTTCCTTCAAAAGCTAGGGTATGGAGAAACAAATTGTTCCACGACTCGGAATACACTAAGAGGCTATGATAGCCTTAAAGCCACTTTGATTGGGACTATAATACTACCAGTCACCTTAGGACCCAAAACAATCCTCATTGAGTTTTATATTATAGATCGGGAAACCAACTATAATATGATCCTCGGCCGACCATGGATACACCGTATGAAGGCAATCCCTTCTACGTTATTTAGGAAATAAGATTCTTGCACTTAGGAAAGATATTCATAGAAAAGGTGATCGAAACCATTCGATATACACCTATAGAGACTGAAGAAAAGGCGGTGTTCACTCGAGTTTGAACTCCCAACAAACCAACTTAACAAACCAATCGACTCAAAACCGGAAGAAAAGTTGATACCTACAATGGAACTAGAAATTACGAACCTAGTCAAGAGCATCCCGGCCCTCGAGGATGAAGCTAACGTTGTAGAAACAGTATCATTAGGAACTACTGCAAAAATTGTTGAGTTCTTTAGAGCAAGATCTACCAATTTTCCTACCATTTGATTCCCAGGTATGGGATGTACCCTAGGAGTTGGTTCTCTTCAGTGAGAGGAACTCTGCATGGTAGAAGTAACCGAAATAGAAGAAATAGATGTGTAAGAATGTCCCAACATCCATCTTCCCAAATAAACATTGGACTCTCCACTTTGATGGAGCTAGATGTCATTATGGGGTTGGGGCAGGTGTGATCTTTACTTCTCTGAGGGAAAGATCCTACCATTCACCTTTAAATTAAATTTTGAATGTACAAACAATGGTGTTGAGTATGAAGCCCTCCTCCTTGGTCTCATTATAGCTAAAAGGATCGGTGTTAATAACATCAGAGTGTTAGGAGACTCACAATTAGTAGCAAACCAAGTCTCTGAGGTGTATGAGACTAGAGTTGAACACTTACAGCTCTACAAAACAATAGTATTAGATTTGAGCAAAGGATTTAACTTCATATCCATTGAGGCAATCCCACGAGAACAAAACCTTCTCGCAGATTTGATAGCAACCTCAGCTTCACGTTTCACTCCAAACAGTGAGTTGGAAGACACCCGTTTCATGGTATCCCTTCATATTGAACCGTTAGTAAAGAAAACGTCAACAAACCCTCTTCTAACACACATAGCTGAGAATAAATCTACTATCTTAGGTCACGTTGATAGTGATAGAGCCACTCTTGATTACCTAAATGCCTATGCAGAGTTACATCTCACCCATCACATGGTAGATTTTCCTTAATCCCACATTCATCTTCTTACTTTGGAAATCCCATGGTAGAGCTTCCCCCACAAAAGGAACTCGACATATACGCGGTAGAGAATGGAGAAGATCTGGAACTACCTCCAGCCCCACCTGAGTTTGAAGAAGGTAATGCTTCTTTAATCGAAGGAATGATTGATATTAACATCGGAATGGAGGAAGAACCAAAGATCTTGAAACTAGGATCTTCGTTAACTCCAGAAGAGATAGAAATACACACTCGAATCCTCAAAGAACATCAAAAGGATTTTGCATTTAATTATAAAGAAATGATGGGAATTGCACCACACATCGTGGTACATAACCTCATCACCAAATCAGATGCAAAGCCAATTAAACAAAAATTGAGACCAATGAAACCCAAGGTAGCTCTCATGGTGAAGGAAGAAGTAATGAAACTTCTCAGGTAGGGTTCATCAAACCGGTCGATTACTCTCGGTGGGTATCTAATATCATCCCATTCTAAAAAAAGAATGGGAAGATACGCATCTGCATAGACTTAGAGACATTAACAAAGCGTGCCCCAAGGATGACTTCCGTTACCATCCATTGCGTCATCGTTGATGCAACAACTAGATTTGAGCTTTTGTCTCTCATGGATGGATTCTCGGGATACAATCAAATCAGAATATCTGAACAAGACCAAGCCAAAACCATGTTTATAACTCCTTAGGGAACTTATTGCTACACTGTTATGCCATTCGGTCTCAAGAATGCTTTGGCTACATACAGTGGGCAATGACATACATATTTCATGATCTTATTCATAAAATCATGGAATCCTATGTAGATGACTTGTTGGCCAAGGCCGAGGAAGCACTTTGTGATCACCGGAAGTGCTCGCATCATTCTTTCACGTTTGATCGAATACGAGTCACACTAAACCTAGAAAAATGTGTATTTGGTGTGTGAGGAGGAAACTCCTAGGTTACATTATATCATCATGAGGGATCGATGTAGACCCAGCCAAAATCCGGGTTGTTCTTGAGATGATCCCACCCATCGGATGACTACGGCATTAGATCATTTCTTGGAAAGCTCGGTGCAATCTAGAGATTCATTCGGACTTAAGTTTTGTTGTTCATCGATCAACAATTTGTTGAAAAAGGATTGCTGCATTATTTGGAAAAAAGGAATGCCATGAGGCTTTGAAGTAGTTAAATGCTTCTTCTTGTCTCCTCCCCACGTTAATGCCACCTAGACCAGATCATCCTTTGATCTTATATTCACGAGCTACTGGATGTCTCGTTAGCTTTGCATGTTGGCTCAAGAAGATGATGATAAGCGAGAACGTGCGGATCTATTTTATTAGTTGAACATTACTCGATTATGAAACATGTTATACAGCAAGTAGAATGAGAATGCCTTGCCATAGTCTTTTGACAAATGCTTAAGACATTACATGCTAAATCAAGAAACAAGGGTCATTGTAAAAATAGACCATTTACTGAACTTTCCTCACGCAAGGTCCTTGTCTAAAAAGGTTGGATGCTTTATAACCTTAATGGGTGAATTGAATTAACTTTTGTAAAGAAGTCCGTTAAGGGACAAATCATTGTAGATTGGTTGTGACAAAATGACCCGTTAGATGGAGGTGATCTAGTAGATCTAGATTTTCCCAATGAATGCATATATTACATCGAAACTAGACCTCCCATCTCTGAATGTCCTTGGTATACTGATATTATCAATTTTATCATGGACCATACGTATCAGAGAAGTGTGCTACACACAAAAAGAAGGTGGTTACGCATTATCGTAGCTAAATACGTTATTATAGAACAAGTGCTCTATCGTAAGGCTTTCAATGGAATGCTTCTAAGGTGTGTTGACACAGAAGAATCCAAGAAGATTCTCTATGAATCCCATAGTGGAATATGTGGAGGCCATTTTGGTGGTCATGCCACTTGCCCACAAAATACATCGGATGGGCTATTTTTGGCCCACTCTAGAACATGACGTAGTAGAGTTTGTACGCAGATGCCATAAATGCCAAGAATTTTCCCACGAGATTCACATGCCGGCCAGCTCTCTGACCAATCGCGACTCCATGGCCCTTTTCTACATGGGGCCTAGATTTGATAGGGAAATTCTCTCCCTCATCAATGGATGGCCATAACTTCATAATCACGGCCACCGAATATTTTACCAAATGGGTAGAGGCTATGCCTCTTACCATTGTACCAGGTGTCGTGATCGCCAAGTTCATTTTGAACCAGATCATTTGTAGGTACGGTGTCCCACAAGTCATTATCTCAGATAATGGCACGTCCTTTAAGAATGATGAGGTTGTGAGCTATGTAGCAAGTTCAAAATAAACCATCATGACCTCTCTTTACTATCCTCAAGCCAAGCAGGGTAGGTGAAAGCAACAAACAAGACGTTGAAAGCTATTCTCCTCAAAATGGTAAAAGAAAACAAATGAGATTGGCATTTAAAGTTATATCCGGCCTTGTGGGCCCACCGAACCTCAATAAGAACACCAACAGGAGAAACTCCTTTCTCATTGGTATTGGAGCGAGAAGCAGTTCTCCACTTGAGGTTGAAATACCAGTCTCGCATCTCACTCTGAGGATTGGATGAGGAAGCTTATAGAGAGGCACGCCTCTCCCAACTAGAAAGCCTAGATGAGGCCAGGTTAAATGTTGAACAGTGGCATAGAGTCTATGCTGACCGGATGTGTTGGTAGTATAACAAAAAGGTCTATGAGTGAGAAATATATGAAGGAGATCTAGTTCTAAGACTAGACAACCGGATCGATAAGAAAATCGGTGAAGGAAGAAAGTTTCGGCCCAAGTGGTTGGGCCCATATCGAGTCATGAAGGACTATGGAAATGGTGTGTATCTCTTGTGCACACTAGAAGGTGAGGAATTTGGTGAAACTATCAATTCCTTGCACCTTAAATGGTTTTACGCATGAAGCATCGGCACTATTTGTATAATTATATCTACATTACATATTCATTTAGATAGGTTCATTTTGTTCACTCGTTTCGTAAAACTTGGTGATCAAGGGACTTGCTCTTAAGCAATTCATTACAAACTTTTGATGGTATTGGTAGAAGCATTCAAATCATACTTCTTCATTTTCATAACATCATCAACTGTTTCAGAATCATTTCATCAATTAAAGCTAGATATGACAAAGTCTTAATGGTAGCCATACCAAGGTCTGCATGCTTGTTCTCACTTTTGTTTCTTCCTAGGATAGGTGTCTTGCCTATGGTCTATTCTAGAAGCTTCATGGTGTCACATCTATCCCGTATATAGATCTCTTTGGAAATAAGAACATACTGACATTTTGCTCAAATAAATAAGTCGAATATAGATCAAACAAAGAAAATTTTACTTTTACACATTTCCTTGCCCTACCTGACCTTCGGTGATGAGCTTGCGTCTCTTACTAGTGACGTAGGGTTGGGAAAGGATGGGAATGCCCTTACTCACTTTGTGCCTTGTCCATGGTGATAAGCCCATGCTTCCTACTAGTAGCATGGGGCAAGGTGTAGGGGTCCTCTTGATAGTAAACGTTGAAGGTCATACAAATAGTTCAAATAAACCTTTGAAATCTTGAGTCAAAAACAAATGAATCAGATGTCCAAAATTCCAAGAGAGTTCAAAACCTTGAAAACCAGATTTTGTCAACCAAGTGGCCATCTACGGATCTAAGTCTAGATAAACTACAAAGCAAGTCACATTCTAAACTATGGAGTCACTTGAGTAGGGTAGGTTTGTAGCATCCTAATTTGGTTCCACCAACTCTTTGTCTATCTCCCATCATTACCATTTCAACACACCTCATAGCTTGTGCCCTTTCTAGCTCTCGGTGGTGAGCCCTCGCATCTTACTAGTTGCGTGGAGTTAGGAGTGGGGCAAGTGCATCTGCTCATCATACCAGTTCATCATTACATTTTGTCAAAACAATATGAAGTACCGGAAAATTGCTTATGAAAGCTAAAGTTCAAGATCACAAGTTCATTTGCATCATCATACATCAGCATCATGAAATACAAAAAAAAAAAGCATTTGTGATATTTGTTCTCCATTGCATACATTAGAAAAGCATATAAAAACAAAATTCTAATAAACATCTAATATACATGTGAAAATGAATCACAAAACTCTAGGTACAAAGAGATCTAGATCCAAAAGAGTATATATATATATATATATATATATATATATAATCAGGTTTTATGTACAATGCCATCATGCTAGGCATGGTCAAAATGCTCAATGAGCCTAGAAAATACAAAATGATCGTATAAACAATCTAGCAAGAGTCACTAAAAAAGAGCCAAGTGGCCTCTCAACCCCTATGAGATCCCTCAGAAGGTGCATGACCACGTGCAGGACTCGGCTATCTGCGGCGCTGCTTTGAGTGCATTGAGGGCTCACGGTCCCGAACAGTAGTTGTAGCCTCGCTATGAGAGCGGCTCCTCATCAGGTGCTCTGCAGTCCTATACCCGGCTAACTCGGTATGGAGGGAAGTCACCATCTTGGCCACATGCCAGACAGGGGCAAAGACATCGCTATGCTATTCTTTGAAGGCTCCCCTGCATCCATGGATAGCTCGGCGTGAGTCTTCTCCATGGGGAGCATCAGGGTATCAGTACATACCCGGTGAATCAAGTCTCGCCACTCATCAGTAGTCTCTGCAAGAAAAGGAGAAAACAAATTAGAAAATAATCAAAAGATAAAAACAAAGATGAACAAAAGGAGAGATAGAAACTAAGGCAATCCTAGCTAAAAACAAATATTAAAAGAAGAGTGACAACTCACTCGGATCTCGGGCCTCAAGAGGGATCCCTAGGATCAGCACCACCAGAGATCATGCCCTTTGGTGATGTCCTCCTCTGTATGCAGGGAAACATAGCATCCTACTACGGACTCATCCTCTCACCTAGGTCCTGAGAGGGAAACTCCTCTGAGACTAGAGTCACCCTCTCCGCACTCTGCTCTGCCCTCTCGGCTGTAAGATCTCCTGAGTGTCATGCCACTCGGGATCGCTATCCTCCTCTCCACCCGACTCGCTGACCTCCATGTCCTCGGTCTCCTCCTCCATCTCTCCCCCTGTGAACTCCTCAGACTCGGAGTCTATATCAATAGGGTCATCACTGCTATGGGCAGGACCGGCGGCAATCGAAGTAAAGGTGCCTGAGGAGCACCGACTCTCTCTCGGGCACGTACCACCCACCTAGCTACAATAGGGATGCCAAGAGTAACAACAGTCCAACCCCGGCCTCTAGGACCTCCCTAGCCTCCCGAACTGATCTGAACACTGGCACCCTGGGGAAGCATATCAACGTAAGAAAGGCGAAGCTCTTTGAGGCACTCGATCAAAAGGGTGTGTCTCTACCTTCCCCATCCTATCCACAAGCTACCCTGTAGTAGAGTAGGAAATCAAAGTGAAGGTCTCCTCACCCCTGACCTACCCATGGCACGATAAGGTGTGGCCTCCATATCATCGGTAGTCGGGGAAGAAAGCTGGGCTGGTGGGGTGCTCTAAGCAGCTTGACATCTCTGTCCATCTAGCTGCCCTCACGGCTCGGGATCGCCACCTCTATGCCTCTCCCATAAGGGATGATACGCTCATAGACCCAGCTCATAACCAAGGTCGGATGGCTCAAAGATTGTCCCTGTAAGTGAACCACCCTGTACAAGTCGTGATAGGTGGTCCCAAGTATATCGGCTCCCCAGGCATAAATCGACCATGTGCCTCAATTTGTGTAATAATAGGGGACCAGCAGTAGAGTAAGGTGTCCCCTCCCTTGTCCCCGATCAATCTCGAGGCAAGGATCCCCATAATGGCTTGATGAATCAAAGGGATAGGCAAGCTAGGAATGGAATGGACCCTCACCCCCTTCTTCAAACTAGTGGAGACAAGCTGCGTCTCCCATATATATGTAGCCCTTGAGCTATCGAGCCCGCGCCCCCCTTGTCTCAAGTGTAAGTCATCTCCGATGATCGGGACTCCCAAGATGTGGTAGACATCCTCGGGGTGATAGTCCACTCCCCCTGACTCTGGAAATCGGAAAGTGTTCGATCGGCATCCCAAAAAAATAGGTCACATAGTATGTGACTAGAAGGTGTGACATGAGGAACCCGTGATATACGTAATATGTCGGCCCTACGAAGAGTATCTGCTCGGCTGAGAAAGTGCATCCACACACTCTTTGGAAGCGAGTCACTCTCTCTCTCTCTCTCTCGGCTCCATCGATATATCCTCCTCCTTCATACCCATACACCAAAAACATGCAAAAAGGAGTAAGTTAGTATTTGAATCACATTGGAAAAATCATTAAAGCATACAGGAAAATGGAAAATGCAAAAACAAGTTAAAAACAAGGTTGTTTTATCATTCTAGAAAGGACCGCCCCTGAGTAGGGTGGCGGTTCCGTAACCACCACTTTGAAAGGCGGCGGTCTGTGTAACCTTGCCACCACCCTTTCGGGGTGGCGGTCGTGTCCCGCATTTCCAAATGGGTCACGTACCCTAAAAATGCTCAAAAATGGATAAAAACACCATTTTGAACAAAACGAGAGCCTACCCATTAGGCGTCCCCCTAAGGACACATTTAAAACTAGAAATTTCAAAAATTACCCCCCCATGGTGAAGATTTCATCATTTTTACATTTTAGGTATAAAAATGGTAAATCGAGAAGAACTAACTTGAGATCTCGCGGGTCGATGTTCCGCTCGCGGAGGCATGATCACTATCTCGTCATGAACGTTTCGACTATACTCTCATCAAAAACCATCACCGTGGGTCCCAGAGCTCAAAATCAATCAAATCGACACACGCGTAAATGAATAGGAAAATGGGCCCATTTTTATATATATAGCATTTTGACTCATTTTGAATGCCCTTTTCACAGGTTTGGAGCAGTGCCGACGGAGGTAAGTTCTTATCCCACACAAATGGTAAGTCCTCACTTCATATTATTTTAGTATTTATTTTTTGATTTATTTTATCTATCTGCACTTGAGTCCTCTTTTCATTTTGTAGGTAGCGGGAATTTTGGATGGTGTCATTTTGACACACGGACGTGTCAGGTATAATTTCTAGCTTCCCATTTGGGACCACCATACTCGGACCCACCGTTTTATGCCTCTTCATGGCTAAAATGCTTCTCTCGAGGGGCAATATGTACGTACCCAAAATTGTAAAGGGTGCTTGTGCTTGCCGAAACGATGTTACACATGCCCCTGATGATGATACGAGTCTCCTCATGAGGTGTTGGGATCGAAAAATCTCTCAAGTGTACGTTAACATCCCGCATGCCCCGCTTAGCCTCCGCGTGCTTTGTTTTTCTCTTTTCCCCTCTTTTCCTTTGCATTTTTGTCTTGGTGATGAAAACTTGCCCCCCTGCAGGCGGCGGTCTCTCGTGACCGCCCGCCCAGGCAGGGGCGGCGGTCTATGTAACCCCCCCTCGGGGGTGGCGGTCCTTCACGCATTTTCCAGCATTTTCTTTGAATCACGACTCGTGTAAATTTTCAACTTTTACCAGCTTTCTCACCCGCTTTGGCTAGTATTTATGTTTTATGTCCCTGGAATAGTGTTTCTCCATTGTTTAATGGTAAAAGAGTCCTAGTTGGAGTTACCTTTGGGTGAATGGGAATTCTATAAATAGTTGGTTTGATTACAAGAAAATGGCCCCTCAAAAAATGGCCCCTCATCCTCTCATTTCAATAGTTTAGTCTTTCAGTTCTTGCTTAGGAATTCAATAGTTTTCATTTGTTGCATGCATAGTTAGTCTTATTTTGTTGTTTAGAAGCCACATGATCTTCTTGTTCTAGTGTTATTACTATTTCATACAATCAATTAAGGTAGGATAGTTTCATTTTCAGTCTGAAGCCATTAGAGTTGTAGGTTTTGTTCATCAAGAAGGATAGTTTCGGGTTTTTGGATGTTTTGTGTTGTATGACTCATGATAAATCCCCTAGGAATTACATAAGCAAAGCTTTGTTCTCTTGCGCTATCCCTCTCCTACTCACATTGTATTCGAGTCTACATCCAAAGCTGCCATTGTTCAATACCTACTTTTATTGATGCTTTAGCATTACATGCTTTTTGGATTGTGAGCATGAAGGAAGGAGACCACCTTTGAGGGGACAAAGCCACACACAATCGGATTCGCCACTATTCTGCAAAATCCAGGTTCAAGCTTTCAAAGTTCTAGTTAAAATATACCAAATAGAGTAGTGAATTACTTCATTTGGTTACGTTCATTTTCGATATTGCCGGGGAAGCCGTGGGGATCGATAGTTTCTGAGAAACTATGATTCGTTCCTCACTTATGAGGTAGGATCGAAAATCTTTCAATTAAATTAGATCAGTTATTTAGTTATTTAGAATAGATTCACAACTGCACAGACAAGTAGCTATACTCGGCTACCTTGTTTGTTTTTAATTTTGTTATTAGGTTAGTTGTCATTTTCTAGATATATTAAATAGTTGTTATCTTAATTTTGTTAAATATTCTCAAAAATATAAAAAATAGAGAATTTATATATGTTGTGGATATACTTTGCATAATTAGTTTACTTTGCTTTAGTTAGATTTATATTGTTTCTTTTTGTATGACAATCACGGGACCTAGGGAGCCCGGAGAATACGTATTGAGCCAATCGTGCCTCAACCCAATCTTGTTGCAGCAATAGCGACATAGACCAAAATCTTAGAATTAGGTCTTAGAACAACATGAGACCTACAAGAAATCAGCTCACGGTTAAGAGGATTAAACATAGAAGATGACAAAGCACACACGTTTTGGTCAAACCAGCCAAACTACTAGATTGCCTTAATAGATATCCAGTAGTAGAAGGGCTTGAAAAAGAGAGAAAAATGTTGGTTGTGATCCTTTGGTCCCACAGCCAGACGTAGGAGACATCCTCATTGACATAGACACTAGCTTAAGAATTCAAGTTTCCAGAACACCTGTAAGGTACTCTGAGAAGATTGCACAAATTTTAGTTCTAAACATAGAGGCCGAAAAGGCATACGACTATTGGATATTAGGGATTAGGGATTGATTCTGCACATGACCATAGGAGGTCCACAATGACCATGAACTTACGGTTGTGATCCATAGGTCCCATAACCCAATGGGCCCACAGGTCAATCAGACATTGATGTTGGTTTACGCACATTAGTATTTAGGTCCTCTCCACTTCCACCAATCATTATCACACAACTATCCTCACTAGACGTAGTAGCTAATCAAGCTAAGGATTTTTGGACTAGACCAGAGAATCACCCATAGAATCCACCATATATCCATCATCCATTTTCATGACCTGTCGGGGATATCTCTGAAGCACCCACGAGGTATTTTCCACGTATTCCTGACCTATAGATCGGATCATGCGGAGCTTGATATTGATTGGAGCCTTGAGCAGTCATCCTCGCGAATGATCTATCACACCGAGTTCGGAGTTAGGAGGGCCTTCTTTGCCTTAGATTCACAGATTCCATTAGTGCGCGTCGAAGACATAAGATTACTAGATGTCTTTAGGTGTCATGGAGTCTGCGTAGTACACTGTCGAAGTTAAATGATTTTTGGTCTCGTAGGGCTCTTATGAGGGACTACGCGTAGTCCTGAACGTGATTTTTGGTCTCGGGGTATCCCGTAAGCAATGATGTTGTCGCGAACCAAAATGACCCCTCCTCTAGTGTTCACCAAGCCACTGGACGTATCGACACGGTCAAATTTGTGCCACGATGTCCTAAGGCATGACTTTTCACGACTCGTCTCCGTTCATTTCTTAAGACTGCCTAGAAAATGTAGTTTGTAAACATTTATGCCACGAAGGCTCAAGGAATGCCAAGAAGGCTCCGAATCGGTGGTTTGACACAAATCCGGGCCTCCCTAGAGCCCGCCATAGCACTTGAAGGCATATACCTCCCCCAATCAAACACGTTGGTGGTGACAGTTTGCTGGACCACGACGTCCCGGGGCATGACTTCTCGTGCTACTCGGCTAACATCAATGAGATTGCAACAAGGTTAACACATTACCATGTAAATACTCTAATGATTGTTAAATGATCTCTTTTTAAGCATGTTAATACACAATAGAACTTTTTAAGAATATTGTTTGCATATCTTTTGCCAACTAAGTTAAGAACCTTCAATTTACCATTATATAACATATAACATCATATATGATATGTTTCTATTGTTGTATCTTAGTTTCAAAATTAATCGTTAAAAAAATAGATTTTTATTAGATGTTAGTGTTTCAAAAAAATATAACAAGCTTAGTTCTTTAGCATTTGAAATGCCTAAAAAAAAATTAGTGTACCATCTTTAAAATGCAAGGATGTGAATAATTATACAATATACATTACATACATATTTATGTGTTCTTATCTAGATTGATATGTCGTAACATATGTATAAACATCCTAAATAAATATGTAAAGAATGCTTACAAATTCCTTGATATATCGTTTTAAAATTCATTGAAGAACCTTGAAATTTTTCAAATACCTTGGAATGGTATGGATGTGAATTATTTGACAAATCCCCTCACAAAAATGTGTATTTTGGACTAGAAGTATTTTAGGGTATACAAAAATGGGGTTTTTAAAGTGTGTGCTTAAATACAAAAACATATAGGACTTAATAGGGAAGTGAATCTACTTACGATAATCATATCATGTGTAACTTCTTAGTTGATTGGCTTAGCACCAAATTATAAAGAGATATTAAGGTGTATCTATTGATCAATGGGATTAGCCCTATTAATGGGATGATCTCTAAAACAATACATAAATGCTTCCCTTAATTTCTTAACAATTGTACCATGCAATGTTGCACCATAGTAATGTTATATTCATACAGTTCAAGATGAACTCTACCTCGCTTATTTCTAACAATGTTCGCATTAGTTGATATGCAACAGATGAGTGTTAGCTTTAAAATAAAATATGTTAGTTATAGAAATTCCCTCACAACCATTCTTTCAAAGATGTGCACATTGTTAGGAGGCGGGAAAATAATTAGATTTGGACATACACCCTACATAATTATTGTGAAAAAAGTAATTATGTATTGCCCTTTTGTAGTTCACCTAGCATGGTTATCATAGGTTTTTCTTAATGGAATAGGTTTGCTTAACAATTATACCATGTAGTGCTCTGGGACGTGGTTTTTAATTTTAAATCAAACATACATATAGAACTAATATACATAGAACATACATACATAGAAGGATATCATGTGCAATGAAATCGAATCAAACATAGAAGTAATATCGTTATGAAAACCAACACATGGATATATAATGTATCAAACTAAGTGTGTTGGATGCATGTCTCTAAAAATATAAGTTCATAACATGTGTACATCTTGAACTAAGTGTGTTGGATGCACATCTCTGAAAATATAAGTTCATAACATGTGTACATCTCGAACTAAGTGTTTCATACATATAGGACCACATGCGATTGCATATGGCTATATATACTGATGGACTATATGAAGAATCATGAACTATGACCGGATGGCCCATGTGTGTGTGTGTGTGTGTGTGTGTGTGTGCGTGTGCGTGTGTGTGTGTGTGTGTACATCCAAATCCTATGAATCTAATCATGAAACATTGTCCCTCTCTTTTCCTTGCTAGAAGTAGCATGTCCATGACACAGGGATGTAGTGGAGGAGATGTCACTATGGATTTCATCCATGTGGTCCTAAGTGTCTCTAAGTCGACACTGCAACCTAACTGCACATTCATAAACAACAAGTCTTTAACACCCAAATTTTTAAAATACATTCAAAATTTAGAAACTTAGAATTTAGTTTAAATGCATGTGAAATCTTACCGCAATGTCATGATCCCTATCAATTTTTCGTTGACGCATCGTAGGGACAAAAGTAGACTCACGAGGGTAAGCTACATACAAATAATTAAATTTCAAATTAAATATTTCATGTACAAAATTTGATATTGTAGATTTAAGTAATAAGAAATAATTCCTCCAAAATTTAACAAATTTGAAAATTTTTACCTCAGTTAGTGGATCTGCAGATGTTATGGTAGTATCTACAACAACCTCCATAGTCTACATATATGGAGGAGTCTCTCTGTGATCGTGAGCTATATAAAAACATGTACAAATCAATATTAATCTACATGACTGCCACATAAAAGACCCAAAGCATAATCCACGTGAACTTCCACAATTATAAACAAAGTGTAAAGAGAAACTAACCTATGTAAAAGTCATGTGAGTTGTGCAGTATCCTTAGTTCCTAGAGTAGGTGATGACTGTCAAGCTCTTATGTATAAAAGACAAACATATATTAGTATGTGCATGTACAGTGAAACATTATAATAATGAAAGTGCACAATCAAATGATATTTTAAAATTAAGTACAACTTGAAACTTACGTTTATAACATGCCCAACTATAGTAGCTAGCATGTTGATGCCGGATGTTTCCTTCACTAGCTCTTGCTATTTAAAAAAAAAAAAGTTTTTACATGTATGTACATGACGTAAAATCAAATACATACATATATATATATATATATATATATATATATATATATCAAACATGAATTAAACTATTGTATATATATATATATATATATATATATTAAATATTTATTTGACATTTACCTGTGAAAGACCAAGATCCTTTGCACCAGTCCCAAAAACATCCGCCATCATCTCATCTAGAGAAAAAAATCATGTGATCTAGCAAATGATGTCTCACTGCAAGTGCATACGACACCACATGATCCATAGTGGTTTGGTGTGCTATAAGCGACACCTCCGCCAACATCACCAGATGCATCCAGGTCACTATGTTGGGTCGAGTGTCGATGAGATCCCTCAATGCATGTAGTGTGTCAATCTCCACAACCTCCTTCACTCAGGAGGGATAATCGAAGGCAATGGGGGTTTTGGGGCATGGGGATCCTTGCTTGACCTACGCATGCACCAGGTCTACTTTTTACAGAGCCACCTTCTCACCCATAAAACTCGGAAAATTCAAAATAATTTGGGACCTCATTAAGCACGAACTCATGCAATATAATTTCTTCAAAAATAGAGAGCAACCTCATTTTGTTGCATTATGGATAATAAAAAACCATCCACCATTGATCCCAAAAAAATTCTTGATTCGGTCATCGTGACACCAATGGATTGGGAACCATTTACAAGTAACCGGGGTATTGGTTCTTGGGTCATTAAATAATACACAAATTCAGTCTTTTCCAAAAAAATTGTCTTTTACGGCCGCATGGGATAATTTATCGCATACCACCGCCCTACAATCACCTTTAAAGGTATTCCATCTATCTATTTGGTTGGTTGCAAAGTAGACTTCTCCAATAAATGTTTGCAATGTGTTGGCTAAAGTCATGTTGGACGGATTTGTGGCATGATTTTGTCTTATAGTTTGAATAAAGTTCTCAATGACAATTTTATTTTGTCAGATTCTTCCAACGATATCAGCTTGTGTTCCTGCTTGGTTCCGTGGGGATAGAAGGAGCCACGGAGGCGAGATCTATGTTTGGAGAAGGGTATTGAGGAATGTTTGGAGATTTTTAAGGATTGTTTGGAGGGTTTTGAGGAATGTTTGGAGGGTTTTGAGAAATATTTTGACGAGTTTTAGGATTACAAGCTTGCACAAGCAATTGATAAAACAAAAATATTGTAAACATAAACAAAAAATTGAAAAACCCATAAAAATCACAAAAAATAACCTAAAATGCAAAAAAATAGATTAAAATCGAGGGCTTACCTCTTTGTCTTGGCAGCATGGTTGAAACTATCATGATGTAGAAGTTCGAAGAACAATTTTTAGGGGTTATTCAAAGCACGAGTGCAAAGGTCTAGGAGAAATCACGGTTGGAAAGGAAAAATGGGGGAAAATGAGGAGTCGCGGGTATATTTTTTTGTCTTAGAGGACCACGATCGCAGTTTTAGGTTCAGAAATCACCAAACCTATAAAAACAATTGTGTGAGCGTGATTTAGAAACCACGAGCGCGGTTTAGAAACCGCAATCATGGTACCTAAATTTTGGGTTTTATGTCCACTTAATTGTCCACCAACTTTCTCCACTTACCCTTTCATAATTTTTTATGCATCTACATAAAAGAAGTACAAAAACAAATGTAACTATTTTCAGAAAGTTGCTATATGGTTTTGAATTAAGATCTTGGGCTAAGAGTGTTGTCAATAATTTTTACCATATATGGTGCACATAGTTCAAATGAAAAGGTTGATAAAGATATTGTAGTAGAAATTGATATGTCACATGATGTGCACTTAGATATTGTCGATTGCAATGATATTGAGGGTTACATTACATGACATCCATTCAAACATGAGAGATCTATGCTTTTTTAGATCACATGATTAACATATGCAACATTGATTCATCCCCCATTTTAATATTATATGGTGGTAAAAATGCAATAAAGGAAACAAAAATGTTCTAGAGGAATTCCCTTATATCTATAGTGGAAAATCCAAAGTAGGAGCTCATGCTGAAATAATATTATAAATTTCTAACTATGCCTCAGGTGATTACCCTTCATTATGATTTTTTTCTAATTTTCATATTAGAATATTCTATGCAATTTAACTATTGAACTAATATTAAAGGAAATTATAGAAGAAAGTTCATATTGTCAATAATTGAGAATATCTAAAATGGGAAGATGCACATTCTATGTAAAGTAAAGTTGTAACATCTATACATTCTCTATATTCTTGAATGGGGTGATTAGAAGGGGAACCTATGTATTCTCATATAGAAAATATGGAGGAAGAATAGAGGTTACATTTTTACTTTGCATACAAAGTGCATATTTTGCATAATCCAAAATTTATTTGAAAGGAGAGATACCTATTGTTAATGAAAAATTTTCAAGCTTCCTCTAGTATGTATTTGAGGATGGACACTTGCCAATTATGAACAATGTTTTATTATCAATATGAGCTTATATATTTCATGGTAAGAATATTGAACATAAACAAACATATGTGATAAGTTCTTCAACAAGTGTAAACAATGAAGTAAATCAATCTAAGGAAAATGTTATTCCTAAGGGTGACATTCAAAATTCTAATAAGCAAGATATTCCACGTCGGGACATGCGACTATTTCCGTTGGCAAATACAAAATCTATGTCGAACCCTACACAATTGATTTTGACAACATATTCACAATCCGGTATCAATATTATATTTTCCTCTCATAAAATTCAATACATTTCAACATTGGTTGGAATCAATTTGTTAAACTTTTATTAATTACAATTCTTACATTGTGCAGAATCGACAGCTTAAGACAATAATATTCAAACAATGGAAATATGTAAGGATATAGGTAAAAATATATTCTTAGTGACATACTAGACTTATTGTATTCTAAATAAATATAATGTAATAATGTATCTCAATATTATTTTTTTATAGTGCCTCGAATGAAACATTTGCTTGTTCTTGAATTAGATGGATTGTTAGTTCAAAAGAAAATTTCTAAAAGGAAAAATACTTTCCAATTGAACAACGAGCACATTCAACCAAGAGGTTCCATTGGTCAATTTCTTTTAGTTGTGTCTACATAGTTTCAAATAGCATTTTGGTCTGCATTTGATACAAATGTCAATGTAGAAAAAATTGCAACGAAACTACTACAAACATATAAAGTGGAGGCTCATCCAATGTTTTGTTGGGGTTTTGAGCACTATGAAAAAATGAAGAAAAATTTATTAAAAAATTGGATACAATTTGAAGAGATCTAAATATTCATTACAATTGTGAAACAACGGGTGTAGTGAATATAAGCAACAATGGTGAGCCTTAGGAGAATTTTGTGGTGTCTCTAAAGGTGACTTCAGATAGAGAATTTAAAAGTGATAAATTGTTTATGGGAATGTTTTTTACACAACTAGCCTTAATAAGTGATACATATAAAGTAAGAAAATCAAGTAAAGCAACGTAGTCTGTCTCAAATAACAATTGAATAAATATATATATATATATATATATATATATATATATATATATATATATATATATATATATATATATATATATATATATATATATATATATATATATATATATATATATGTATGTATGTATGTATATATAATTACGTTTGTCATAATTGTAACCTTCCTTGACTATTTTCTATATGATTTGATTATTGTATAATGCTTACAATTTTATTGATAGTTAGATGTTATCATTTATATTAGATTAAATTTTGTATTTAAATACGTACAATTTTGACACTCATGCCCTAAAAATTGTAAAATTGTTGCACAAGGAAATTACATATTAATTTGACTTTATAGTTTCTTTATTACATAAGAGAGAAAAACATATCACTTTGACATGTGTGTGTGTGTGTGTGTGTGTAATGTATACTACAAACTATTATTTTATTTTGAAAAGAATTGTTGTGTTGGTTTATTTTTCATATCTCATTTCACATTGAAGGAAGTTATTTGTTTTGGGGATAGAAGGATTGTTATTTGGAGTTCTAGGATTTATTTTATTTAGATCTCAAAACATCCAACCGCATTTTACATATTCATGGTACCGATACTTTTTTGTAGAACATTTCTATCCCTACATTGTTGCTCTCAAGGATAGCACAAAAACATTTTGATATTAGATTTTTAATACATACATGCGCTCAATAGAACAACACATCATCATTCAAAAATTTGAATGGATACGAAATATAGAATTAATTTTTGCTAAGGCATAATACAATGTGAAATAAGTAATATTTTAATAAGATCAAATAAGAGGAACATTGTGTTGGTTTTCATAAAAAAAAATGCCAAAGGTTTTAGACAAGTACATTCAGACATATGGATCGAGATACCATATTGTTCATACATGAAAACATTATTTGTTCATGACAAACAATAATTCCTTGTCTTTTGATTACCTACCAGCCAGACATTTTTGGCACAATGCATTACGATAAAAATATTTATACACTTATGTACATGGTTAAATTATGTGGGGGCCTCCCAAGATATGCGTCATTCTTTGGAAATATACTAAAAATATTTCTTGAGCTTGATTGAGTTTACTCAATGTTGTTACAATGTGTAACAAATACAACTACATTGTTTAAGTTTTGTAGTCAGTTGAAATTCAATATAATGGATATTTATAGAGTTTACTCGATAATGATGCAATGCGTAAAAAATAAAGTTACATTGTCTATATTTTGTAGCCATTGAAATTTAATTTAATGGATATTGATTGAGTTTACTTGATACCATTAAAACGTGTAACACATACAATTAAATTATTTATGTTTTATACAAATTTGAAATTCATTTTAACTTTCCTATTTTAGTTATATGTTTATTATTTTAATAGTTAATTGAATTATTTGAATAGTCAATCGGAGATACATCTATAAATCAAATTCACATTTTATAACTATGTTACTTAAAAAAATATTCTTGGGCTCGAGACTAAGCTCTAGGCGTGTGTATTCTTCCTTAAATGCGGCTTCAAACCATCCATAATTTCATATCTAAACCATTCATACTTCTAGTTTCGGACCATCCACACTTCCATCTCCAGACCATCCAAACCTCTATTCGAGTGATAATACTTTGCAAGTGTGAGGATGCACACTTTACAAGTGTGAATACTTACACATTACAAATGTGATGAATCACACTTTACAAGTGTGATGACTCACACTTTAAAAGTTGGAAGACTCACAAATTACCAATGTGAGGACTCAACCTTTACAAGTGTGAGGACCCACCCTTTACAGTGCTATAACTTGCACTTTACAAGTGTGAGGAATCACACTTGCAAATTGTGAGTCCTCACACTTACAAAGTGTGATTCCTTGGACTTACAAAGTACAAGGATTCACATTTATAATGTTTGAGTCCTCTTAATTCAAAAGTGTGAACAATATTTTGATTCATCCCATTGTCAATTATAATCATCATTTTTATATTTTAATTAATAGAGAATTATTACTTAATACTGAGGTTTCATTCATATTTTTGAGAATGAACATATTTCCATTCAAAAATACTAAATATTAAGGAATAATAAGTGACACATTTTTAACTTCTATAGAATCGAGAGGACTAATAAATTCAATCTTATAAAGTCAAAATAGAGGAAAAATAAAGGTTATTGTTATGTGATGAGATAGGTTATACATTTATTTTATATGCAAAATACATTGATTATTAATTGGTTTTGTGAAGATTTTTGTTATGCATGAAAAGGTCATAAATGTACATAAATAACATTCAATGAATGTAATTTAAAACAAAAATAATTTATTATTCTTTTCACACTAAAAACCATAAAACCTAAAATTGAATTCCAACAAAGATGATATGTAATTCTAAAAATCCTAATTTGGATTCCAATAATAGTAAAATTAAATTCCAATATTTGATAAAATAAAACCAACATAGACAAATTTGGTTTTTAATCTAGTGGAGTATGTCAAAAAAATTGAAATTATTGTTTTATATAGGAAGGTGTAATATGTAAAAAAAAATTGAACCCATGTGTGTCTTTGTTTGGCATGAGTTGTCACAATCCCCCACTATGTAGATCACGCTTGAGCTTGAAGTTGTTCACATGTTCTAGAATGATGGATTCAAATAATCCATAAGATATAGAGAGGAAAGAACCCCAAAACCTCTCTCTCTATATAGTATGGGTAGTAATTGATCAGAGTTTAAGAATCAATCACTCAATATCTATATAGATTTTTCATAGATTATATATATCTATAGTTCACCCCCTTCCCATTGGCCTAAAAATATATACGACATCCCATACATAGATTAGATGGGTCCTAGATAACCATGGGGTGAGAGAGGAAAATAGGGTCATCTTTAACCTAATATAAATGTAGATAGATGGGTTCAAGTTGAGCCATCAATCCATTATGTGATATCAATCATCATCTTATCGAGATATATAGAAACATATCAATCCATCCGTTATATCGTGATATAGGTGATCAATCAATGTTGGATGTTGCCATCCAATAGGGATATATGGTCACAATTCCATTCATTATTTACATGATACAACTAGGGTTAGCTCCATCCATCTATTATGGATTGAAAAAAAAATTATGAGCCTCAAAGGATTTGTAGGGGGAAGATAAATCTCATAATCTCATAAAATTATTAAATATGACATGAGGTCCACATAATCGATAAGGTAGGGTAGAGATCTTGGGATGGGTCACTCTAGATATATACTGGCTATATGGTGAAAGTTACCAAGATAGCTCGATATGTATCCCCATTATCTATTTTAGAGGGGTGATGTCATCCCAGTCCTCAAATTATATAGATGTGAGGTCAAGGCATACAAATAGGTGTATATAGAGGGTATTCCCTATATATCTATCTATGGGTAAAGCTGATTTGGTGGAACTAGAATTGTTTCTCGGATTCTCCCTCTATGTTTGGGGAGATGGATCCATATAAAGGATTTCATATTATTAAAGTAGAAGCTATCATCAATTAAAGAGATATATATAGGGATGTAGGGAAATTGGTTAGAGTCGGTATACCCATTTCTTATGCAATAAATAGAAAAGGTAGGTTGTGTATTGAGGATATCATTTTTCTATTTTCTTTAAAAAGAACTATGGGATGTGTGCTCCATGTATATAAGTTTATATCTATGAGTGCTATTAGCATAATATGCTATACATGAAAGTAGGTATAATCTTGACTTGATTAAATATGTGATATTAGTGGTATTTATATATATGACTTATTATATTACACACATAACATGTGTTGTAGTATGCGAGATATATATTGTTATATATATAGGGATCATGAGGATCCCCACTCACATTTTATCATTAGTGGAGTGGGAAGGAAACACCTCTAATAAAAAAATCAGTAGGGACATGTTAACATAATTCATATATATACATATATATTCATACATACATACATAGTCCATGATTATAGGTATCGAGAAGCCTTATCTATCATTTTTCTTATCCCTCGAGGACCAACTTAGCCCGTTTCTATATTGTATATATGGCAAACAACTAGAGAGGGATAATACTAAGTATATATTAAAAATTATCAAACTACACCTATCAATAAAAGTTATATAGATTTCTATCCTCCATTTGTCAACGAGAGGGACCCCAACTTATTATGGATAGGATGAGAAATCTACTTATGATATGTGTCAACCTTTATGAAAATAATGACAACCATGAAATCGGTATGTATGATGGGGATGTTTTGATCTCATATATATATATATACCTCCCTCAACCTTTAGCTATATATGCATAAATCCCCCATATAAAAATCAGATAAGGCCATCTTCCACACGCGCACACACATAAATAGTGTCGCATGATTCATGTGGTGCCTATGTATCATATGGGTGGACTATATATCTACTGTGTCCCCTTGTCTCTCTATAAAATCCTACATCCATGCATTATAGTTGAGGGGAGGAATGAAAGGCACAAATATATAGGGCATCACCCCTCCTAGATCTCTACGTATATCCTCTCCAGTAATATCGATTATAACTAATTTCCTACCCCTGAAGTTATCCATATATATGATACAATAAAATCTAAATTATTCTATCTGAATCTAATTGTATAGAAATGCTATAAATGAAATATACTAATTTTTGAATGCTCAACAATTTAATTGATTTTATAAATGAAAGGATGTAAGAGGGATAAGACACCTACCTATATTTTTCTTACGGAAGTGACTCTGGGAATGAGAAATGTGATGGAACAAAAGAACATACCATCACAAATAACCACTAAAAATGCAGCAGAGGTGGAAATTTTCAGCAGGGGCGCATGGAGAAAGATACGGGTGCTTGGGGCATTCTAGTTTGAATTGTAGGCACACTGGTCTACAAAATTGTCAGAACCTTATTTTGATATGGTGGTTAGGGTTTCACACTTATTAAACTTTTTCATGTGAATGTTACACTTGGATCACCGAGGTAATTTTAAACCTACAATGAAGAGATCACTGCAAACCCCAAACAAAGAATCAAACCCTAAAAAATAAATATGCAAATGAAGGGGTTAGACTATCCTCATCCATGACAATGGTGGACTTATAAGCGAGTGTTACACTACATCTCGAGACCTAATGAAGTTATGGGTGCTTGTGTATGTAATATTTCTCCTAGGTTTCCCTTGCACCAATGATTCCAAGATAGGGGGAAATAACTAGATAAAAAATTTAAATGTGTGGATGGAATATAATGAACTTCCCTTCTTATACAAAGTGTGTATGAAAAATAATTGCCCAAATTTAGTCCCTTTATGTATGTAGATAGCTATCCCTTTATAAGAATAGTCAGCCCATATAATAATATGTATGTTGTGTTTATATAGGGATATCTTATTCAAATTTCAACAATAATGACCTGATATCTTGACTAGTACCTCAAGAGTTGAGAGGGAAATTTGAAAAGACCAACCTCAAATGTCAAAAATAAGATCAAAAATAAATAGGACAGGGCTCCCAAGATGGATAGAAACACCTAGTTCTAGGTTCCAAACACTTGGGCATGAGTGTCAAGAGATAAGCGATGAAAAATGAGTGAGAACTAATGAGACAAATATCACGAGATGTGACCAAAATTGTGTGTATGAGTGATGAATGTGCAAGACAACAAGAAATGAAGACCAATAAGAAAAACAAATGGACTATGAGATGGGTCATCAATGAATACTTTCCTTACACAAGATCCATATATAAAATAACATACTTAGCGGTATAATAATAGTGTTAAGTGTGTGATTTTGTGTCTACATTTTCCCCACTTTATGTTGGTGAGAGAAAGATCGGTAACATAAAGTAGATAGAGATGCATACCTGAAAATTCCGGAGAAGCCCATGTCACTAGAGTACGCGAAGAGTGTAGTAGAAGTATGTGTTGAGTGAGAACATATAGTGTGATGAACCATGGATCAACGTGTCGATCCATATGGCGTAATGAGATACGTGAGACCATTATGAGGAGTGCTAAGAGAAAGTGATGATTGTGGTTTTGAATGATTTAATGTTTTGATTTTTTTGATGGAGATGTGATGGGGAGGGGAGTGATCAGTTCCCAACTGGTTGCGCATGTGTATGTGGAATAAAATGAGGATTTGGACATATTTTCACCGGAGGAAGAGTATAGGGAGAGAAGTATAGTGTCTCTCCAAATTTAACTACATCCTCAAAAGATCTAGCCATTGCAAATGAATAATAATCAAATTTTGGTTGATTTTGGATCCAGTTTTTGATCAAATGTTTTGATCCCTATAGGAGTAGTATAAGAAAGGAAATGATGCCTCATTTCCACCACTACAAGGGTGTCACCGAAATGTGTATGTGTTTTCTTCCATGTTAGGTCATCTAGAATCAATCACAAAATGTAGAATAAGTTCCCATGTTAGGTCATCTTGGAAAGTAATGATATAAATCCCAAGTTAGGTCATATGGGAGAATAAATTCGTTGTGTTTGTGTTGATTGATTGATGTGATTTTGATTTTCATAGTTATTGAAGTGTATATGATTGATTGGTTACTCATGGAGAGATTTTATGATTGTTTCCCTCGTGCTAGGTAATTAGGGGAGTTCTTTAGAGATTGATGTGAAATGTCGCATAGTGTATGGGAAAAATTTTGATAATAAAAAATTAGAAAGGTAGAATGAACATATAGTGGTGCTTTATGGGAAATATAGGATGACCCCAATTATATGCCCCCATTTTGGTGAAAGGGGAAGTGAAAACGAGAAGGAACATTGAGTGGAAGTAAATGTGTAACTATGTGATGGATGATCATGAGAGATATAGAAAAAGTGTGTGTATATTGAATTTAAAATGATGTCAAGGAGAAATATTATGCATGTAATGTGGATGATACGATAGTGGGTGGAATTCGAGGAGAATTTAGTAAAAATGATAGAAATAAGAGTAAATGCTCAAGTTATGTCTTGAATCGTGGGTTGTGTATTAGTAGAGAAAATTAGTGTGAACAATGACTATAGTTAAGTGAACAATGAAAATTTTCTATAAATAGTAATGTGATAAAGTGATTAGGCAACTCATTTTTCATTTGTGTGAGTGTGATAGTGAGCTCTGAGTGTGTGAGGATGTCACAAGTTAAAGCACCATGACCAAGTCATTTCGAGATGGTAGCGATAGCGATGGCATCACTTACAATGGATGGTGGAGTTGGTAAGTGTATTTGTTTTTGAAAAATGTGTTGATATTAGTCATTTTTGATCCATTTTTGTGAACAAATTGTTTTTAAATTTCTTATTGCTTTAAACCTAGAAAAAAGCTGTGAAGGTGTTAATGACCTTAGGGACAAGAGCAACCATACTTGGGCATTGGTTTCTGTTCTTAGGCTCCCAATCTTGTGCCTAGGAACCTGTGTCTAGATAGCACTATGTTGAGTCTAGAGTGTTGTAAATATGAAAACAGATGTGTGATGATGTTGTATGATGTTCTAACGTTGTGTCTACTATTTTTTATGGTATATAGATGGATATCCATTCAAGAGAACTTCATGGTAGCTACCATTTGAGTAAATTTCTCAAATTGAGGTTATCGGACGAGGAGTGGGATGTGTTGGTGTCTTTGGCTGATGAAACATAGTGAGGATGGGGGATGTGCCCCATAATATGCCTATGATTACAATGTTTTGCAAGAGGTGGTGTGTAGATACTTGCACCTTTTGGTTTCCTACATGTGAGATGATAGTTACACTAGAGGATGTGTATCGCATACTACGATTACCTATTGTTGGTGAGAGGGTACATGTTATGGTAGTGGATGATATGCAAAGATAGATGAGGGCCGCTAGGTGGTATTTTTATGGACTCAAGTTCTTGTCGAGGCCCATATTAGACCATATGTAATTTTGAGGTCAAGGGTTCTACGATTCCGAAGTTTATTTCCATGGTGATAACATCATCGATTGTAGTGGAGGGTGGTGGCATAGGAATATTATATAAGATGCATGATATCTTCATCGGATAGAAGAGGAGACCACTAGGTATGCTTGGGCACGATGTGTGTTGGCCCACTTGTTATCTCTTGAAATTGCACCCTTCTTTGAAAGATGAGTGAGGCTTCTAAGCTTGCTCGAATCTCTCAATTTCGTAGATACAATGGAAACACCTTAGGTCTATAGGTATACCTATTGTTGAGGTGAGTCTCTAGTATCAAGGCTGGATCCTTTTTGATGTATCCTAAACTATTTTTTTTGGGTTTTGAGGGTAAAAATATGACTGTAAATGGATTGAAACCGGAGTGATACACCAAACTTGTTGAGGTATTTGAATGAGTACATGCACAATCAAATTGATAATGAATTTTGGATGCACAAAACAATAATTTTCAGAAGATTATTAAGGTAAAACACTTTGTGTCTTTGAGGGAATGAGTCACAACAACACAATAAGATAAACATGCACACTAATATTATGCATAAATTACTATATTTGTAGCAAGGTAAGATGATTAATCGGGAATTTGACATTCGTAAGAATTAATGAGATATGAACACCACTGTTATATTTGGAAAGGCTGAAATCAATTCTCATTTAAGGGGAAAAACTAGAAAAATTTGCTTCAAAGCACTCCTATGTCCAAAAGTCCTCTTGTGCCTTACAATTGCACACAATATATAACAAGACTATTCACCCATCCCATCCTACAAATAAGCTAAAATTTGTACTTGCCCATGGATGCTAATTTTTCATTTTATCATGAATAAATAAAGGAATAAAAATAGACATGTTGATTACAAAGAGGCATTAATAGCCTTAATTACGATGATGCATGTCTAGAATTTACCGGTAAAAGCCCAAAGTGCGTTGGTACATCACTTTGCCTAGACCGAGTGCTCACCCGAAGCACGCAAAGGTACCATGCCCTTCTTTAGGGTTTCTTTTTCAATATTTTAGCATCATGAAGACTTAAATCATTCAGATCCATGACAAATATATCATTCTACAAAGGTGCATGTTTAGATCTAGATCTAGAGAATAAAAACTTAAATAATAACCATGATGAAATCAAGCATGAAAGAACCAATTATACTCTTTATTTGATACTACATGTTTCAGCTAATACACTATATTGCATTAAACATGATAAATACACATAAGATTATTACAATAGATAATACCATAGTTTATGTGCGCATCAAATTTGGCAGCTTAACTCGCAATAACTCAGTTCTTACATAATATATATATATATATATATATATATCATAATACACAGAGACCAATACATATTTATAAGGCGTGGACTTTCCCTTCTCCGCTTATCTAGTCCCAAAATAGGTCGCATGATATTATTAGCCATGCACCGTTATAATAATAGCCTCACATGCAAGTGTGCTAACAATAGACTTCTTCTAATTAACCTCGTGAGTAGTAAATCTATTCTCATCCTATACCCATGCAAAGCGCTTTGTAGCCGATCCTCCAAAAGTAGCCAATTTGTGTAGCACAATTTTTTAACCGATTTGTGTGTTCGGTATGCTATCTCCAAAATAGCTCATCATCATGAAAACAACTAAGTCCCGAATATGCCTGTCCTCGCCGCATGATTATTTCCCTATCCTCTAATGCTTTTGAATGCGTTCTGTTCTTCCGCACAAACCTTACGTATGTTTTTTTCTAAGTTCCATATTGTGGTGACCAACATTACCCCATACTAATTGCATTCACGCCTGAAATGGTTGTCTCCAAAAAAACCAAATACTATGAATAGAAGAATATAAAGAATTTTATGACTAAAAGAATGGATTTACCATGCAACATCTTACGCTTCAGCTGGAAGAATCAAATCTCAATATTCTTATTTTATTTCTTCGAGACTCTAAAGTCTTCCAATCATTGAGCGCGACGTCTTCTTTTTATGGGATATCTATTGCAATCAACTCTAGCTCATCTTTTGCAATTTCTCTTTCCTCATTTTGTAGGACTAAAACAATGTTGGACATTGCACTCATTCTTCCTTCTAATAAGTCCATATTTTGTGTGATGAGTTTCCAAATCTCATCTAGCCTTTCCTTGTGTGGTTCTTGTGCTATCTGTAAGGGCCTCACACTTCTTCTTGACAAGTGCTAATCATTCTGCATAGCCCAAGGTCTCATCCTTCATGGCTTCAGGACTTCATTATCCTCTATAATGGTCCTAGTTCTTATAATAGATTTTGGGCATGTATAAATATTCAGCGCTTGATCTGCTTTCTTCGATTCCTCCTGCAAGCTCTAGAGAAATACCTCATATGATGCAATCTTCCTCATCATCGAAGCCTTTTTATCTCTTCTTCCTACTCGGGATTATTTGGTTCGGCATGCGTGAGAGGTTCATCTTCAAGCACCAAGTCCACCAAGGTTTGTACATAATACATTGCTGAAGGAAATGTTTGGGTACCTTAGGCTCTAAGTGTGGCTTTTCTTTCATGATATTGTCCCCAATTTCCTCTACCATGCTGATGAAAATAGTGTTCTTCTTCTGTGCCAAGTCTTTTTATTTCTTTAGGCGCGCTATTTCTACATCCTTGGCCTTGATCTCTTTCCTCAGTGCCTAATTGTTGCATCCTTATCCACATTTTTCATGCCATCTCTATCGATACTTTCACCAAAGCATTGTTAACTTGTTCATCGACATAATAGTAGCCTTTTTGTTATGTTTCTACAACGAGGTGTCTTCTTCAACCTCCTTGATACATATGACTCTTCACATACATCAAATTCTGGTTCATCCATGTACGTGTGCATAGACCATGACAATTGCTTCCTTGTGTGTGTGGTTGTCATATCTTCATCCATCAGCTCCCACCCATATAACTCATTTGGTGTCACTATGCTTTGAAAACGAGCATGGATGATTTTAGTTGTGTCCTTAGCATAGCCCATGACCGATGCAAAATATTATTCACTTGTTCTTTTCGATCTTGGCCCTTTAGGAACTTCAGCTTCAATATTTGGAGCTTGTTCGCTATGCCTTGAGTAGTCTCATGCACTATCTCATTTGCATCGTTTGGTTCTTCCACATTATCTAGAGGTGTAAGAGATTCGGGCGCACTCTCCTCGAGACTCTTCGCTTCCTTGTTCAATTTCAACTTCCTTCTTCTCTTCTCGGTTGTCTCTGTGCGAGAGATTCGAGGTGATCTACACCCGATTGTGGAGTAGCACCTTAGGTCATGGTTCTTCTTAATACATTTTTGAAATGGCGCTCTCCTTGTACCGCATCCATTCCTCATCATCTCCCTCTTACGGCTAGGGTGGAGTAGTCATGCGCTCAACTTCTACCCTATCTGTAGGCTACCTCCTACCTTTGTGCTCCAAACCACCACTATCCTCATGATCCTCTTCTTCATCATCTACTTCTATTGTCTCTATGGGCTTAGCTCAACTAGAACATTTTCCATTGTATGCTTACCTTTTGGCGGCCACTGGAAGCATGAACTCATTCTCCACATACTTATTGTTCTCTAGCTTGTGCTTGAGTTGAAGGTACACTAGTGTTTCTCTAATGTCTCCAACGACCAAGCTTACCAGCTTCATTCTTATTATATCCGAGATAAGCCTCTCAATGTAGGTAGTCCATCCTGGATATACATATGTCTTTCTCGAGTGTGGTAGTAAAAATCTACCTTAGCATTTGCGATGAAGCTTAGGTGGCACGCATTTGAAAAGCGGTGAACTAATTCTTGGAAAAATCATGTTATGAAGGCATATGGTAATTTGCACCATGGGCTCAAATCCCCATTTTCATGGTGAAGTGTGTGATGTAAAAGTGCTAGTAGACTAAAAATGTACTACATTTCCCACCATCAAATGTAATTCCTTAGGTATATGCCACTCCTCTTCAAACACTGCATGAAGCTTATCATACCACATCTCCACCCTCTGTTTAAATGGCCCACCCATGGTCCCTTTGCATAAGTATTTATTAAATCTTTCTGCCAAAGATTTGTGTTTTTGGGGTACTCCCAAATCTTCTCCTTTGGCCCATCGGGCACTCCAATCTCCATAAACACCAAAGACAATAAAATAGTGCCAAAAATAATTCTCACACCGATACACGCTTCTTGATGATTTTATTTTCTATGTGATCCACAATATTATAGATCACTCCGAGACATCTTTCTTTACAATGTGTAGCCACATTGTATTCACCTCCAACCACCTTTCATGGTCATTCAACTTTGTTAAAAGATGTGCAATTGCTTGCACTCTGGGTACTTCTTCGATTTGTCGATGTCCATGGCGTGCAGACCCTTGGTATATCCCAGTTCATTCCTTGTCTCTAAGATCATTGCTTTATTTGTTAAGTATTTCTCTGGATCTGCTCTTGAGGCCCTTAGTCCCGCCACTTTATTGAAATCAAGGCATTTATGATTCTAACCCTCCAGTTCGGCGAAGTAGAATAATTCCTCATGGAATCTTCTCATCAACCATCGATATAATGGTTCGTACTTTCAAATTATGGCATCTCGCATAATGGTATAATCCAAACTACTTTAGTAACTTCTCACCATTGTCATCGTACCTTTGGCATATCTTCAACATTGTGCACTTGTTCATTTTTGTGCTCAAAGAACACATGTAGTTCCTTCTTATTATCCAATATGTGATGGTTGTAATCTTTGATCTAACATTGATGGATGTTAGAATTCCATTCTTGTCCAAAAATCACACCCTCTGGATATTGAATTTATGATAAATTACTCTGGGGAAATTTATTTTTCCACTTCAACCTTTTTCTTCCCTTTTACTCCTACTACGGGTTCTTTCTTCTTCCGCTCCATTTGAAAAATATCTCTTTTCTACCCTCCGTAATCAAGCAAGTTGAAACCTAGTTAAAATCATCGTTCCCTAGTGGAAATCACATGCCCTATCTCTTTTGTAACGCATCTCCTTTTCTCATACCCTTCACCTATGGGAACACAAGCTTCTCCCCGCACACAAATCTTTTCTCCATGTCTTGTTTCACACTCTTCACACCTCAACATTTCTCAACATTTTGCACTTAGCTCTTTTCAAATTCTCTCAAATGTAATGGTAAAAATAAACTCGCATCTCATCCTTATACATATTTTCAAAATTTTCATGCATTTATTTCTCCTCCACCTACCAACAATTCTCTTCTATGTGCCTCCATACACCCAGTACCTCGTCACCGCACCTTCCACCTGGTAGTCTTCATAGCCTCCACTTACCTCACGTTATATTGTTCCATCATTTATCTCCACCTATGTTCCTCATTTCCGAGGAAGCACTCTCTTTTCAAACAATTCTTCAAATTTTAATAGTACCCATAGAAGTTTTCTCCTTTCATGCATACTTATTTTCAACAAGTCATGTGCACGGACATCAATAACCACCCCACACTAAGGGTATGTGTAGTCCTCTGCGCATATAAATTCTTCAAATAGTAATTAGCTTCTGGCATGCAACCATGCTTATTACACAAAAAACACCAACTAAATTGGCAAAGAATAGCGACAAAGAAGGAAATACGTTAAGGAAAATATAGAATTGAAAACCTAATCTAAATGGAAACATTGTCTTATTACAAACACCAAGAATAATTATTTATAGTAGGGATTTAGCTTACTCCCATTAAATTAACCAGGTAATAGTGTTCCATCAAGCACCTCTAATTGGAAAACATCTGTTTCACATCTATAAGTGATAACATATGGCCCTGACCAATGTATTTTTATTTGCTCGGATGGCACAAAAACTTAGAATCATAAAGGAGCACCATCTTTCCAATTTTGAACTTTTTATCCTTGATGTGCCTATCATGCCATGCTTTCTGCTGGTCTTTTCTTGTTTTGAATCCAACATGTTATTTTCGTCTCTCATCCAAATTTTAATTAAACTGTTCAATTTTTCTTTTAATGCTTTCTCATTAGCTAGACCTCTAGCATGTGCAATACACAAATATGGTAACATGAATTCCATAGGAAGAACTACTTTGGCATCAAACACTAACTGAAATGGTGTGGATTTTTTCAACATTTTATATGTTGTTCGATATGCCCAAAGTCACGTAGATACTTTACCATCCCAATCCTTTCTTCCAACATCAGAGATTTTTATCAATGTCTAGCTCAAAATTTTATTGAAAGCCTCGAGTAGTCTCATGTGCCCGAGGATGATATGGTGTATTCTTACGGTGTGAAATCATAAATTCATCCAATAAAATTCTGATTGTCTCATTTAGAAAGTTTGTGACCTATCACTTGTCAAACATAAAGTACATCCATACCGCGTAATAATATTTTCCCATAGAAACATGGCTGATGTAACGCTTATACAATCCTTTGTAGGCATTGCTTACGCCCACCTTGTCGAGATAATCTATGCAAGTGATGATATAGTGGGATCCAGTCCTGCACTGGCTGGTGAAATAGGACCCAAAAATCTATAGCCCATTTCTCAAACAGGTTACGCACTATTAATATGTCTTAGATGCATTTCATCTTGTTGACCTAGTTTTCAAGACATTGACATTGATCACAAGCCTTACGCAATAATCCTTACAATCTTTATACGGGTTTCCCACCATAATCCAACAAGTAAAATCTTGTGCACAATGGTGTCACTGCATAGTGGCACCGCAATACCACCATGAGCTTCTTCCATAATATATGTTTACTTATGCTCGATACACAACGGCATAATACTTCATCCCGACCCTAATTGGTATAGGTCACCGCTAATCAACATTTAGTGTGTTGCACATATGGAAAGTTGTTTCTTCTCTAAAGATTTCATTCCTTTTGGTGCCATACCTATTCGTAGAAAGACAAAAATTTCCTCTAATTCTGATGGCACTCGTTGTAACCTATATAACTGTTCATTTGGCATGGTATCTTCAATTACCGTGCTTATTCTCCTAAGCGTATTGTGGATAAATGATCTGGTCTAGAATTAATTTTCCCTGGTTTTACCACAACCTGTGAAATAAATTCTTGAAATAAGGGTACCCATTTGCATATAATCCTCGTGATCTTTACCTGTAATGCCTCGGATTCTAGTTCCAACTTGGGCATCCACTGATTTTCCACAGCGCATTGTGTCTTAACCATCCTTGTGCCTTTGTTTTCTTTTTTTTATGTTACTTTCTAAGATGCTCATACAAGTCCTGGCCACTCCTAATAACTATGATTATTTCCACAAAAAGAACATGTAATATTTCGAGGACATTCACGCCTATAGTGGTCGGGATATACACATGTGTAACATGTTCGCGAGGGAACTCACATCTTCCATCACCACGGCCTCGACCTCCATATCCTCCTCAAAACCCTTGACCTCTGCCTCGACCTCCTTCAAAACACCCTTCATTCTAATCATAGTGAACTTGATTGTGATCCCAATCGATGCTTGTCTTTCCTTTAGAGTTTTCTAAAATCATGTTTGTCGTACACCGATATCTATAGCATCATGGATCTGACCAATCAGCTGATAGTATTCTGTGTCATGAGTCATGGACCTACAAATTTTCAGTAGCATGAAACATTATTCCTTATCACACATTGTAGTAATGGGTAGTGGCTAGCATCATGGCTTAGATGAATATCTCACAATCCAATAGAAATGAGTGCATTGATCTGTGGGGACAACTATCCTTTGTGTGACCTTCCACTTCACAATCTATGCACCAAATCCCTATACACATCTCATGTGTTGAATTTTATGATAGCTTCTCCAACTGCTTCACCATAGCTATAATCTGTGCTTCAAAAATGGGCTCACCCCAGTGTCTATACTTCCTTTGCAGCGTGTAAATCTGCTTTGATTGCTTTGTGTGGATCATTGTATGTCTTATGTGATAGCGCCCTTCTAAAAGGTGTTATTAGGCCCCCAAAAAACCATTGTGCATGCTTAATTACATGAATATCATAAGAAAGCTAGGATAACAGTGTTTTGAAATGAGCATCATGCTCTCGACACTCTCAGTAGTGCCTTGCTTAATATCCTTGAGAACACTTATACTCTTTTTCTCAAACTCATGGATGTCAAAACTCTTTAAGGAAAACATCTTTTAAAGTTGTATAGTCTACGTAAGTCGATCGGGGTAAAACTTATTGTACCGGTTTGTACACACCCTTGTAACGTAGTAATAAATTGACTTTCCCTCCACTCCTAAGCCATGATTCCTTTTGTGCACCACAATATTTCACACATGTGTACATGTTCAACAACATCTTCTATGCCCCTATACTGGGAGATGAAAATACATATCCATGTAAATATTTTGTGGTTGGTGGGGACCTTTCCCATTTGATCTAGAACCTCTGTGTTTCCGCCTCTAGATCCACCGGATCTAGAGCCACCTATACCTCCCGATCTTGAACCTATAGTTAGAGTCAGGACTAGGAAGATGTACTTCCCTGTGTCCCAACAAGAGTGAAATCTTGAACCTGTACAATGACTGTGAAGTGTTACTACTCAGGAGAAGAGAGTCCAAAAATATGCACGCAGGAACTCTACGAGATGATACACCCAAACAGGTACTCCCATATAATAATAAATCCATTTGCGCTGCCATAGTTGTTCTTTTTATTTGACTCGCTCATGCTCTCCCACTGACCTAAATTATCTTCTGATTGTTTTTGTTGTACTCAATACTAGAAAATCAAATGTAAAGGAAAGGTTTTCGGGTGGATTCGATGCATGCATGCGGCCTAGGTTCTCTCTTTGGCGTGCTTCTATGTGAGGTAGACGAGGGTTCCCTATCATGATTTCCCAAATGGGGGATTTCTAATGCTCGGGTTCACGTCTTCCGTGTGTGAACTTCAAACCCTTCCTGAACTATCTCTCTCCATAACGTCATTCACTTTGCAACATCCCATTGATTCTCTATCTCCCTCTCAAACACCTCATTATACTTAAGTTGTATTTCCTCTCTTTTCCTTTCTATCGCTAGGTCTTCCATCTTTCACCAAACTTGTTCCTTCCCCATGCGGTGGGGTTTAGTTCACCATCGGTTTTTTCTCCAAGTTTAGGGTTACCATAAAAATTTTGATCGCTAGTGGAATGCCTTGTAGGTAAGTTCCCCTGGGATATCGTAAAAATTGGAATTCAGCTACCTCTAGGCATGAATAAGTGAAAATTGAGTACTCCAAGATATAGTTGTTCAAAACACCACGGAACCATGTATCCATGGTGTGAATCCAAATCAGATCAACATCATAAAGGGTATGAAATTATTCCTACATCTAGACAAGTGTGTGATACCTCCAATTCCATTTAGACACATAAGAAACCAACCACTCATACAGTTCTACTAGAAATATAGCAGAAGAAGCTCTCGTATAAATAGTCATATAGATTCTGCTCCACCCATGTGCGTGCATCGAACTCAGATCCAGTGCTAAACCTCTATGTGTATTCTTCTTCCAAATCTTTAATCCACTCCTCAACACTTGCTAAGGTCAACCAATCGACTTCATCATGCAAACCATCCCGAAAACAATTGAAAAGAGGTCCGAAACAAAACCAATATTACTGAGCCTAGAATTTACCAAGTAAAAGCCCAAGCGCGTTGGCACATCACTCAACCTAGGACCGAGCGCTCACTCGAAGCACACAAAGGTACTGTGCCCCCTCTTTAGAGTTGTTTTGCAGAATGGTAGCATGATGAAGACTTAAAACATTAAGATCCATGACTAATATATCATTCTATAGTGCATGTTTAGTTCTAGATGTAGAGAATAACTAACTTAAATAATAACCATGATGAAATCAAGCATGTAAGAACCAATTATACTCGATTTGATACTGCTGTTTCAGCCAATACACTCTATTTCATTAACCATGATAAATACACATAGGATTATTACAATAGATAATACCATAGTTTATGCATGCATCAGATTTGGCAACATAACCTCATAATAACTCAATTCTTACATACTATACATACATACATACATATATATATATATATACACACACACACACATATACATATATATATATATATGTATATGTATATGTATATGTATATGTATATGTATACATATATGTATATGTATATATATGTATATACATATATACATATATACATATATACATATACATATATATATATATATATATATATATATCATAATACATAGACCAATACATAATTATAAGGGTGGGGACTTTCCTTTCACCGCTTATCCGGTCAAAAATAGGTTACCCGCTACTATTAGCCATGAGTCTTTACAATAACAACCTCACATGCAAGTGTGCTAACAATAGACTTCTTCTAATTAACTATCAGTAGTAAATCTATTCTCATCATGTACCCATGCAAAGTGCTTCATAGCCAATCCTCCAAAAATATCCAATACGTGTCACACATTTTTTTAACTGGTTTGTGGGTTGGCACATTATCTCCAAAAATAGCTCATCATTGTGAAACGGATAAGTCTCGAATCTGTCTCTTTTCCTCAACACGTGATTCCTTCTCGATCCTCCCATTCTTTTAAATGCATTCTGCTCTTCCATGTGAACCATATGAATGTTTTTCACTAAGTGCCATATTTTCTACCGACTAATGATTACAAAAATAAAACTCGGTCCAGTCAGTGCAATTGAATGATCTATTTTTAATAAAATAGGATGAATAATTTGGCTAATAATAGCCCTTGCTTGTTGTGTAAGTCTCCTCCAATGTGCATGCAATCTTTGTCTTCTAGTGCTTGATGTGACACTTGTAACTTGATACACTTGCAATGATATTTTAGGCATTCTTTAATTCTTCCCCCTTGGATGCACATGCAAAAATTAATCTCCTTGTGTGAGAAAAAATAATTCCTTTGCCTTTAATTACTTTACAAAATATTCACCCATGTATTTCATCATTGTGGGGACCACCTGTAAGCTCTGATGTTGACATTTGTTTGTCTTTATTTGCATGGTGAAATAATCCTCTTTATCACCTTTTTTATCATATGCAATTAATTATCCTTGTGCAAAAAAATAATAACCTTGTATTCTTACTTGGTACAATATTCATCCTCCTAATGTGGGGACCACCCTTGATGTGTATATGTCCTAGTTTTCTCTTCTATAGTCTGTGGGGCCACCTATGGATATGCAAGAATAATACTCATTTATCTCTTTGTGATTGCATGCATAAATACTTCCCTTTCCTCCTTGTATGAAGTTTCCTTGCAAATTTTAAGGTATCTTTGAGGAATTTAAGGTAATCATTCCCAACTTTGGTATCTAGCATCTATCTTGGTCATATATTATTTGATCACCTCCATTTGCAAAACACATCGATCATAATTTCTCTTTGGAATTTAACATATAGTGTGGACCACTTTTATTTGGATAATATAATTTGATCCCTTTTTAGATAATCATGGCATTACTACTTGGTTGTCGGTTTTGTCAAATGTTATCATGTTGCTTTGACCTTGGATAAGGTCTAATATGAAAATCATTGTTTATTTGAAAGTGGCCCCTCTCCCACGATGACTCGACCCATTGTAACTTTTTTGGTGGATGTTCTTAATCATGGTGGAGTTAGGGTTTCACCATCCTCTGACACATGCACTATTTTTGACATATGGTTGAGTTTTACAAACCGTAGTCAAGTTGGGAGCTTTCACTGTGCATCGTTGATTGTTACTTTGTGATCTCCACCATTGGATTTGTACCTTGTTCTGACTGTGGTAAACATGGATTTTGCATTGTGATCCATTGGATTTTGTACTTCTGATCTTGATCATCGATAGTTAACTGGTTTGGGTGAATGAGTTAGGTTGGGGTTTTCATTGATTTGGATCGGTCCTCGGTGTTTGATCTTCGTTTATTACATCTCATCCATTGATCATTCTATAATGGAATCCAAATTCTCATTGAATATGATCCCTTTGATCTCTATACTGACTAATCTAAACCCCGATTCTTTTTTCCTTTTGTTTTGTGATGAGTTAGATGAACCTCCTCGTAAGCATTTTTGTGGTTGGCATTAGAGTTCTGATTTGATTTGGAGTATTGTCTTTGTACTCTGTGATATGGTTCAATCGATCCTTAACTCATTGATAGAGTTAGGTTTTTTTTTGTTAATATTTGTTGAGTAAAAATAAACTAAACCCTAATCATTTCACTTGGTGTTTGGTATTTTGGCGAAGCCTTAGAATTTTTTTGCTTGCCCTCCATTTTTAATGCTTTTAAGCTTGTTTTATTTTCATTTTGGCCCACGCGAAGATCTAAGTATGAAGTGTTTGGGCTCTTTACCATGAGGAAAGCTATGTGTTGGTGCTTAAGGTTTTGAATTCTATCTCATACGCCATTTTTATTGTTTGAGATTTGATCCATTCTTTGAATGAAAAATGAACTTTGTGAGTTACCAGGTATGGATACTTGTATTCAAAATTGTGTGGCTTGGTTGAAGCTTCATTGTACAATGTTTTCTGATGATATGGAGGCATGCTCTAATTTTCTAGGTAAGTGTTTATGATCTCACTACCGTGGGAAATTTATTTTGAATCTTTGATTTATATGTGTCGAATCAGGGTTTTCTTGAATACGGGAATAACTTTGTTTCTACATTTTTATCTTGGTCTTTGATTATGAAGTTGTCTTCCTAGGTTTGCATCTATTCGCAAGTCTAACCTTGAACCTATTGTTTCATTTGCAAAAATGAGTTGTTCTTTTGAAAAATGCTAGAATTTTGTTATTCTTAATGGGGTTTTTCTTGTTGGCCCTTTACATGGCTGTCATTATTGAAACCTTGAGCTTTGTTTTGAGCATGTGACATTTTTTGAAGCTTAATGTGATTTTGAGTTACTTTGGTTCTATCCATTCTGTAAATTTTGTCCATTATTGAGGAAGGGTAAGGTGAGTTTCTTGCTCATTTTAACTATAATGTCTCCATTTCCTGAGCTTATTCAAGCTTCTTTAGTGTGTATTAGTTTGATGCATTTAAAGTATTTTTATTCTTTTTTCATTTTTGGTTTTGTGATGTTACTTCGAGCTTAAAGCTGGTTCTAAGTGCTCGCAAATCCAAATTTATTCTCTGGGATTTCAAGGGTTTCATTGAGCTTGGTTTGAAAATGGTAAGTTGTCTTTATTTCTTTTTGAAAACTTCACAAAACTATTGAGAACTGCAAATTTTGTTTGAGAATGGAGTTCCCTTCTCGTTTATCATAGTTTTCGCTATTTCGATTTTGGGTGTTATTGTTGATTGCTCAAAAAATCCTTTACTTCGATATAGCGTATTGGAACCTGCGCATGAGGATTTTGATAGGATCTTTGAAAAAACACTATTTTGTAAATATATAAATCATATTTTCCCTGGATTTGATGTTACTTGCACTACTATATCTAATGTTTTCTCCTTTGAAATTTGTTTTTCTGTTGAATGTTGAGCTTAATGAAGCTTGAATAATGGTTTGGGTCATCTTTCTAAAAATGGGTAAAACCTTGAAGTATTACCTTTGGTTTATAAGTTGTACTTGTTTGATTTTACATCTTGAGACATGATTATTTGGAAATCATTTTAATGATTATTTTGGCATCTTTTCCCTTTCTTTGTAAATCTGAATGAACTCTTCAATTGTGGCAGTTTGTTTGAAGTATCTACAAATTGATCTTGAAAATAGTACATGTAGCTTTGAATTCTATTACAAGATGGAATGTCTTGGAATGTATTTCAGCTGGAGCAACCGAATGTAGTGTTTCCTCTTGATTTGAATGTACATTTTCTTGTATTGATCTATCTTTCATGAGTACATGATGGAGCTCGAACTTCTTGCAATATTTCGAGGATTTTTGTACCTTGAAGAACAATTGTGTAATCTTTTTTTCTATTCTTGACTCAAAAATCCATTCTCCAAGGCTCATGGGATGATGACATTAAAATGTACCTTACTTATCATTTGCATTATTGACTAAGGAAATATTGAAACTAGATCATTTATTTGAAATTACCTTCCATAAATAGTCATGCCATATTGTTTTTTTGGTGATGTTTTGGAGGATAAAACAATATTTCCTTTTATCTGTTGGTTGAACTATGTTTCAGGTTTATAGCTTACTGAAAATCTCTACTTAAAACTACTGGGATTCTATATGATTCTCCTATATATGTACTAGTTTACTTGCATAAATTTTGTTGCTCCATTAAACTTGACTTTGTTTCATTCTTGCAATATGCACTAAATGGATTGAAGACTTGTTTACTTGGTCCCTTTATTTTGAATAAGTATGTCAAGAAATGAAGTATGAAACTGAATATACAATAATATCATTATTTGAAATTTTCTGTATGCATCCTATCTATTTGAGTCTATAGTTCGAACTTATATTTCCTTTTGGATGTTCAAAGCTATATCTGCTAGTTCAATGTATTGAAATTGTGGATGGACACCTCTCAAGGACTACAAAGAAATCTGTATTGATATTTGAGATAACACTCATTGATTCTATTTCTAAATTTGAAAATAAATGCACTTGTTGTTTTTGTATGCATTACTTAAAGCATAACTATGAATTTCTTTAATTGATGCTTCATGAGATAGTTACTACTGGTTCTATTTTCTGAAAGTTTGTTCTACTGAGAACTTTTACTCGATTTTAGTAGTGAAACCTAATAATTTTTTACTCTCATTATACTCTGACCTTGTAATCACTGGAAATTTCTCTATTGTCAAAACACAAGGCTTCATTCCCAATGCATTTTGCTATTGTAGAAATTGAAAATATGTAAAATGTACATTGGACCGTATCTTAATCTATATTTTTACACTTTTAATCGAGAGTCTCGTATCACTTGTACCTCTTCTTGTGATCTGGAAAAGCATAAGTATACTCTTGTGCTAGAAAATATAAATATTCTTGATTTACTTGCAACTTTATACTTGTGCCTGATGGTTGTACCTTTTTATCTATAGCTTCATCATAATGGAAATGATGTCATCCCTAAAATTTTCAATCCTTGTTCTTTTGATATTCTCTTTCTGCTAGTTTCTTTCCAAGGAACTCTGTCTCTCATCTGAATCTTGGTAAAATAAAATGTAGCTTTGACATTCACAACTTATGATATCTTGGAATTGCATTATCCTTTTCATCTCTATGTGCTTTGAGATTTGTAAAATATCCTTTCCTTTTTATGAGTAACACCTCATTCTCATGGGATTCATCATAGTACCAAAACTCTACATTTCCCAATTTCCATTTCCTGATGACCCGATATTAAGTGACCTATCATGGTAATTTAGTTTGAAAACAGTCATATTGTAGCTGTCAGAGACTCTTGCTTTGGAATATGATTTGAGAATGATGTAACATGTATTGATCTATAAATAATATATAAAGTCTTCTTTGAATGGAAGTAATCATGCAAGTTTCTCTTCTGATCTGCATTGTAACTCCTTCTATTTCTAGAATAGCTACTAAACTCTGAGTTACATTCTTCTTTCATACCATTATGTACTTGTGAGTTATTCCAATTTGATGTACCATAGGATGGAAGTCATTGAACTCTATTTTTATGCAATCTTTATCTAATAGTGAGGACTGTAAGACATGATTTTATTTTCTCCTTTTCTTGTAACCTGTACCTACACACTTAAGAAAATAGTTAGAAATATTTAGGATTTTTTGCCTCTCTTATGTTCCATAGTTTTTTCTTTTCTCTTTCTTTTTTGAAATGATTATGGGAATCATATGTACTACTTGTAGAATACCACTTTTTTCGATGTATATATGTCTCTAATGTAGTTAAAAATCCACATGTATGTAGTTAGACAAAGATATGTAGATTAAAACATGAGCTCTTGGTTGATGCCTTTTCTTTTCATTTTTTAGGTACATGCTGTAGCTTCCGGATACATGGATGAAGATGGAGCTGAAACTAAAGACAAAAGGATTAGAAGAGAACCCAAGGCAATGATGGGTTTCTTCTATACTCTTTTAATTTTAAATTCATGCACATGTACTTCTTTTTCAGTAGTTATGAGTTACATCCCACGACTTGTGTGGGAAACATTGTATTTCTTCATGAATAAATAACATTAATTTCTATAATTGAGTTGTATACTTATTTCTGCATTCAAATTTTATGATGGATATTGATTGTATAATGGAATAAACAACTCAATCACATAATTAAATGTATTTAACATGCATAAATAATGAGTTTTGAAGTACTGTAACTTTAATAATGAACTCTCTTTTTTGTAAATTGCAACTCTATTTGATGTTCCCAAATTTAGCATTTCACCTAAACTGTGATTCTCACCTTTATCAAGGAAATGCATTAGTCCTTCAGGGCTTTTGTGTTTCCTTGCTGAAGACAAACATGGAATGAAAGTCTATGTGAGGTGTTACATTTTGTAACAGCACACACATATGCAGATTACATGTAGTTGATTGATTATCGCAATCGAAAGCATAATAGAACTATAATGCTTCCCCTAGTTAGGTCCATTTCATCAATGCCTTCCATCGTAAACAAAGTTTCGAGTTTCCCATTTTTGCATGAGTGCAAAAATTGTCAACAAGGCCTAAAAATCCTTGCTTCAATTTCTTCATCATGGAAAGAGTCTTCTTCTTCAAATGGGAAAGAAAATATCTCCATTTCATCATTGCATCTATCAATTATTGGCTTTAGGGGGCATCATATTTCTCATCTTGCTTTGTTTCAACATGGCCAACCTTCACATTGATTGAATCTTTCAAATCAGATTTGTGCTTGTCTTGTAGGTTCATGGCTTGCATTAGGAATTCAATACTGATCTCAAGATCTTCTATTTCTTTTGTGGCTCTAAGAAGTTCTTGTACAGATGACAATTCTTTCAAACCTTTCGTGGGTTCATCACAAGATGGTCTTGTCCCTCCATGAATGGCATGGATGAGATCATCTTCATCTCCAAATGGGAATGAAAATACCTTGATTTCATCATGGATAAGCACACAAGCTGATTTTTCCATTTGAGATTTACCAAGAACCTTTTCCTCTTCTTCATGGTTTGCGTCATCGGTAATTCGGGGCTTCCCTCTTGTAACTCAAATCTCCTCAATGCTTCTTCAAGGTCCATACCTCTCTGGGAAGGCATGTCTGGCCCTATCAAGATGGGAATATCCTCTTCCTCCTTGGTTGTCACAAAGTGATTCATCTTCCGTATCTTGGTACAAGATGTCGGTTCCTAGACTTCCGAATTTCACACTGTGTACCTCATCTTCTTCTCTGGAAGCAATTTTTCCATGTCTCCCTTAACTGGAATGGTTGCAGAAGACCATTTCATCTAGATCTTCCCCCCAACTGCTGAAAAAAACCCTGCTTAGCAACATTCCAAATGAAGCTAGAATGTCTACTACCAAAATCATCGTTGAAACTTTCTTGTCTTGAAAATCTTGCAAGAGCCACCTATGCATCTTTGACCTTCACTACAAGTGAGAGTTCTATTTAATCCAAGGAATAACAAGAGACACCATGTGGATTCATGGTAAGTTTGAGATCCTTGGTGACCTTTATAGGCATTACATTATCGGAGGCACCAAAATCTATTATGCAGTTGTTCTATACATAATCTCCAAAAGAAGGGAGACGTAGAAAGGATCGACCTTTTTAGTCTTAAATGAGATCAAGGAAAGCATGTTTTATAAGGGAGGCGTAGGTGGGTTTGGTATTACTCAATTAGAATAGGTCTTAAAACATTGGGTATCAAACTTCCATTCCTTATATATCAAACGAATCTCTCAAATTTTTTGTGGTGAGTATGCAATTATTCGGTTTCGTAATCTATACTTTGGCTTTGTTCGTGTATTCTATGAAGTCAAAAGGAGCAGATGCGGGCGAGGGTGATGAAGGGATTATTTTGGATTTAAGACAGGTTTGGAAGCAGGAGTATATTTTTGGGGAATAAAGGGGATCTTGAAAGGTACACTAGGAGCTTTCAAAGTACTAGATTTTACAGGAGTAGATTTAGATTTAGAATTAGAAGAGGCATGGAAGACTTGGAATTGTTGGAGACTTCTTATTTTCTACAAGATCAAGCTTCAACAATGTGGACTCCATGGAGGGTGGGAGCAGAGATCCTCGACTGATTATTTTATTTTATGGAGTCACCACAGGAGGATCTTCAATCTTATTTTTCTTTACAACAATGGAGGAAGAGCCCCTTTCTCAAACTGAGAATGAGTGAATACCGCACATGAGAAGCTAGGTGCATCTTCTTCATCATCTTCATCGCCTCTAGAATATTCACAGAATCTGATTTTTTATCGTTCTCAAACTCATCACTTTGTAGGAAATCACCACCTTCCCTTTCTTGTTCAAGATCCTCTTCATTTTCCTTACTCCTACAAATTGCATTGACAGGTGGGGCCTCCAAGGAAAGTCTTAGGGTGCTCCTACAATTTTATTTCCATTTCTTCTTTGAGAATAAACTCATTCAAATATTTCCCTCCTCAACAATGCCATTTCATTTTCCATTTTCGTGAAAAGGATCGGTTCTTTCATCTCCAGGATGTTGAAATTTTCCCATTGAGGGATTCTTGATCTTTCCAGACATGATGAGATCGTCATCAAGTTCAATGGCCAATATTTGTTCTTCTGCAATATCCCTTGGTTGAACTCTTCATAAGAAAAATCCCACCTCCGGTGATTGAGCACTAATAAATAATCTCTTAACATTATTTTCAGATGGTGAATCTTCTTTCGGTATCCTGTGAAGCAACCAGTTGAAATAGGCCACAAAGTCTCTCATAGTTTCACTTTCTCCTTTCTTCATTTGAGCCAACTGCACCAAGAGGTCTTGACAGTATTCAATTGATTTAAATCTTTCCTCGAAGGAAGTCTTGATGTCATTCCAACAAGTGATGGATCGGGAAGGCAAGAGATAGAACCATTATGTTGCTTTTTCTTGGAGATATTCCATGAATAATCTTACAACAACATATTCATGTTGGACACCAAGAATTCTAGATGATCTCGTGAAAGCAACAATGTGTTCTTCTAGGATGTTGTGTCCCATCACCTTTGAAATTTGGAAAGTTATTGCGGGAACCTATTGGTAGGTTGTGAGGAGGTGGTTAAAGAGAAAATAGACCTATTTTTCTTCCCCCATGAGACAATGGGTTGAGGTATTTCTACTTCATATTCCATTTTCATTTCTACTTCTACTTCAGATTATTTCTATAAATTCTTCTTCAAATTCTAGCACTAAAAAAATATGCAATAGGAATATGAAAAGACATTGTGGAATACAAAAGATCACGCATAGGGGAATTGAAAGTGTATCTTTCAACAATGGATTTCATGATTGCTTTTGTTTTTGGGATGTTGTGGTAAAATTTTTGGTGTAGATGCTACCAAGTCTGCCCTTCTACAGTGCGCACTCAAATATTGTTGGTGAGAAAAATTTGTTGGGTGGAAAAACTTGTAGGTTCCTTGCCAATGCACTGGGAGTCTAAGTCCCTCTACTTAACCGGTGCAGCAAATTGTTGTATGTGTATGCACAAGTACAAGTGGATTGCCATGGAATTTTTACCTGGGGATCCAACATGGGCACTCCACCGACCCTACGAAAATCTATTGAATTCTTTCTAGAGAGGAATTTATCTATAAGGCGGGAATGGGAGTGAGAAATGAGATAGGAGAATTAATGTTAAAGTTATAAAATAATATTCTTGCACACACTAGTTTGAAACTTCAACACATGCATTTATGAGAAGAAAAATTTCTATAAACGATAAGTGAAAATAGAATTTATGATCATAAAGTATCAATAAATCCCTTAGTCAAAGAAATATTGAAACTCATTCTTATATTGATTGCTTAAACAAAAGTTGTACCATAGTGTGGAAATTAAGGAAAACTAGTGAGGGGGAAAATGAAAGAAAATGGCTATCTCCTTTATTCTATCAAAGTATAAAATAATCTCGAGTTTACAAAATAAATCCCCAACCCTTTGAAATGGGAATGGATTTACAATTTATAGAATGAGATATGACTCTTCATCTACCCCCAATGCCTTTTCATATGTCCTCGCACAACTTAAAAATTTTCAACTTCCTAGGAAACTTTTAAGTCCCTTTTTATAACATAAAGGTGACTTATTACATTAGGAACATTAATACATATGAAAAAGTGCAACCCCAACACAAAATTAGAACATTGAGAAGAGAGATAAAGCTAGAGGAAGAGGAGAAATAAATAGCGAGAGAAGAAGAAGAAAAGATTTTATTCCTGATGAAGTCCATTGATCCTTGTTGACGGAAGCTCAATGCGATGAAAATATGAATATTCAAACTTGTGTGAAAATCCTTCCAATTGGCTCACAGATGCTTTGGAATGAGTGTTTAAAAACACTATTGAATGGTTCTACCGATGACCATAACTTCCACCCTGCACAAGATACTCTTGTAACTTGAGCCACGAAGTGAGTGTCAGAGACACTGTTGAATTCCTTTAGATGAGTCTTGAATTCCCTATGATAAATTCCCATGGATGATCCAGAATGATTGTGTTGACCTGAATGATCATCCCTCTATGTCCCATTGTGCCAAACTTTCCCTTTGAGAATGACTTGCTATTTTTAGTAAGTACATATGGGGCAACTTACTATTTTTAGTAAGTGTCATAGTTAGCTTTTCCCAAACTCAACCGACTATGGTATATTGAATTATTTCTTCTTAATGTGTTCCTCTCAATTTTTTTACCAACGGCTATTTATAGTAGGGCTTGTGGAACCATTTACTAATTTTAGTAAGTGTCAATTGTGAGCCGAGATGACCTTTTTGATGAATTTTCCTGCGATACTCCCTCTGTGTTCACTTCCTTCTTCATATCCTCTTCAAATGGTGGCATACCCAAAGAAATATAATCTTATATAGGAAGGCATGATATTTTTAGTAAATGCACCGCGGATGTTAGATTGCGACAAAACAGGTTTTGAAAATCTAGGTGTCATTTCGGGATTCCACGCCCGCATTTTGATTAATTCCTTTGTCTCGAACAAGTGGAAAATTATATTTTCATCAGTGGGAGAAGAATACTGAAAAAAAACACATCCCTCATATCCCTAAAAATAGGGAATTCATGGCATGAAAACTAGTTTACGTGAAACTAGATTTTTCAACGATCATTCCCTCCAATTTTCGCGTGATTTCGCCCACTGGAACCCTGAGAAGTGAAGAGGTAGCTCATTCCATTTTTACAGATGTTATTCATGTGACAGGGAAGAAATTAGATGAAAAATCAGTCCTCCATATCCCTAAAAATATAAACTTCATGGTGCAAATACTATTTCATGCGAAACTAGATTTTTCAACGATCATTCCCTCCAATGTTTGTGTGATTTCACCAACTAGAACCCTAAGAAGTAGAGAGGTAGATCACTGATATTTTCCAATACTGTGTCATGACATTCATTAATGGAGATTGAAATTTTTAAGTCTGGTTTTTGTCTCCATTTGTGGTGAAATCAAATCCATTGCAATAGGTTTTTGCTTGTTGTCTCACTAGTGAAATTTCTCTTCGATCCTAAGCATCGATTTGATGGGAAAATGAGCTTTGTTCTTTATGGATCCGAAAGTGAAATTTATTCAAAGGTGAGAATTTCTTACTGTGAATAGGAGGCTTAAAGGTGAGTTTTTAATGGCCTTTGAGAGTTAAGAACTCAATAAAAGATGGTTCTTCGTTTCGTCCACTAGCTTGCAAAATATGTTCGAATCTTACTCTCACGACAATGGAGGTTTCTAAAGAATTCCTTCACTCTTCCCTTTCTTTCTTCTCTCCTCCGGATATTTTGATCAATATTTTATTTGAAACTTGTGCACACTAATGGAGGGGAAGGTTTGGTTGCTATGGTGGATTTGGTTCAGATCAAAAATGGTGGACTGAGGTGTTCTTTGTAACTTTTCTTCTAGTAGTGAGAAGCAACAAGAAGAAGCAAGAAGCGACAAATAGTTAGAAATTTTTTCAAATTTTTGAGTTTTATTTGGGTACATTTTCATTTCTCTTACATATCTCACCTCAAAGGGACATGAGGGACATCAAATTCCATGGAGAGAAAGGTGACAACACATGGCAGAGATCCAACAGTAGAGAATGAAGGCTAAAAAAATTAGCTTTAAAGCATTGAGGGGATGGAAGCTAGTCATATGGATGACTAGAAGTCTCCCTTTGGGGATAGGTGCATTTTTCCATGTTTTATGTCCCTGACCTATAAGGGACATCAAATTCCATGGCACTCCTAGTGATGACACATGGCGGTGATAGAACGGTTGAGGCTTTGAGCTTTTATAAGCACTTGGGGCTGAACCGGTGATCCCGGGAGGTCGATAAGGATCCGAGAGGTCATATGGGGGATAGGAACATTTTATATGGTTGATTTCCTATACCCCGAGGGACTTGAGGGAGAAATATTGCTGCAAGGCTCATGAAGATGACACGTGTCCTCCCAAAATTTGACTAACTCCTGAACTCGCTCCAAGAGGACAAATTGAACGCCAATAACCTTTGTGTCTAGTTTGGATTTTCTAATCTTCTCCATGGGGTTGCTCCACCAAGGAAGGCCAAGAATAGCCCTTCCCATACCTACCCGAAGCTTGTAATTTTTAGTGAACTCCTAAAATCACCTAGGAAATGAATTAACACTAATTCGGAGGTTACCTGACTCATTTGGGTAGACTCAAGATGCCTCGAAATGATAAAACGTGAATTTTTGTATACTCGCAAGGTGAGAATGGCCACAAAGAATCCAAAAATATTTCTATTGTCAGTGATAGAGGACAAAGCCGTAATTCGCTTGGTTTCTTGGGAGAATGTTACTAAACCAAAGAGGCTTGGGGATTAGGCCTAAAATTTTAAAATTATTAATGAAGCCTTGATATCTAAGATAATATGGAGGATACTTAAGGAATAGGGCATGTGGTTCTATATATTAGAGGTGACATACTTGTAGACCATTGATGTAGTAAAGATCTTTTCTCATTTGAAGAGCTACCTAAAGGTTTCATCTTCTCGGGAGAGCTTTAGCCATAGTAAACATCTTCTACACAAAGGGATAATGTGGAATCTTGGAGATGGGAATGAAATTATATTTTGGGAGGACCCTTGTATAGATAGGAAACACCGAGATTGGATGAAACATGGACTGAGCTCAAGGGATAATATAGTCAAGATTTTGGGAAAAAAATTAGAAACTATTGGATGTATAATCCTCAAGAAGAGAGGTGGGTTACTATCCTTCCACCACCTAACTACATTGGTTTGGATGCCCTTTTGAGGAATTTAATAATAAATTAACATTCATACTTATACCCAATAGACTTATGGAGGAAGATATCATTTTGAGAAAGACTACCTCGTGAGACTATGAGGTCAAATCTGGATATGAAATGGCTTTTGAAAATGAGGAGGAGAACAAATACTACACTAATATATGGAAAAAATATCTGATTCCCAAGATAATTTTTTTCTTTTGGGAATATAACATGAATAAAATCCTTATAATAGATAATTGAAGGAAAAGGGGCATTATTCTTATTAACAAGTGTTACCTCCGTGAGGAGAATGTTGAGTTTATGTTTCATCTCTTCATAGAATGCGAGTATACTTACTAGGTTATGATGGAGTTGCTAAGTATATTTAACATTCAAATTCCATTACCAAGAAGCCTTAATAATATGTTTGAGAAATGGAAAATGCATTACAAAGCACAAATTAGTAAGCAATTTTGTAAATGCACTTTATCGCATATTCTATGGAGTATTTTGAATGAGTGAAATAGAAGAATTTTTTAAAATAAGGCTACAAACTTTCCAACATATGTCAACAAAATTAAAAAAATCTGAAGGCTAACCTTTTAGTTCACAAGAATAAGTGGGAGGAGGCCTACTCTAAGGAGAAAGCTAGAATTAGTGGCCTTTAAGATTAGCCCGACAAAGAACGAAACTAAACTTGGGACTAAGAAGGAAAAAACAAATTCAAAATGGAAACCACCCCCAACAGGATGGTATAAAATTAATTTCGAGGGCTCGAAAAAAGCTAAGGAAAGAACATCCGGGGAGGTGGCTTGATAAGGGAACATATGGGAAATTTTACTATGGCCTATGTAGGGCTATTAGGCAATAATTCCATTAGTCATGTTGAGGCGGGACGCAACCGTGAAGGCAATAAGGCTAGCTAAAAACTCAATCTAATAACAATCATCATCGAGGAGACTCTTTATTAGTAATCAAGGCCATCAAGGCAAGTGTAAATTTAACTGGAATATCAAGAACTCCGATAAAGGAATCTTAAAATATAATGCGCTTATATAATGATGTGGAGCTTTTCCATGTGTTCAAAGAGTCCATTCTAATGCGATGGTTTGGCAAGTCAAGGGAATGATTTGAATGCATGCAACAAATGGAATGGAGAAGTACCATGGAGACACATTACCATTATTATTAATATGAAAGGATTCGTTAAATGTTACCACCGAGCCTCTATGGATTGGGGAAGGATATGTAGGAAGGAGTTAAGACTAATGATAACTCGAGAGTGACAACGGAGAAAGACTATAAGTTGAAGCTTGAGGGGAATTATTTTTCTCATAAGAAGGGGAGCTAAAGCTTTAAACATAGAAAACTCATTATGGGGTCAAGAGGGTTAGGATTTGAACCAACCTTTTTGGGCGATGAATTATAGTCAAAGTACTAAAGGTGCATAAAGATTGGGCGTGTGAACATAGGGCACTGAGGTGCACATGGAATTATAGTGAATCATGGCATGCTCAGAAAGCGCGATTTAAGGACTTAGCCATTTTTCCTAATGAGGCTAAATATAGATGTTAAGTGTGGGGCACGCATCAACATGAAGACTTGGAAAAGAATTCAAAGGCTATTTTGGATAAGAGGAAGATCAAATGACATGCATAGTTTTGAATCTAATAATAGGATGTGAACTATAGTTATCTATAGAAGGTCCATTATTAGAAGTACTTGCATGCTTTTATATTTATCTAGTAGTAGTGCATGACTATTCTTAGCATGTAGCCTATTTTGAGGATGCATGAGTAGTGAAGGGAAATTACCCACTACATACATACATACATACATACATACATATACATACATACATACATACATACATACATATATATATATATATATATATGTATGTATGTATGTATGTATGTATGTATGTATGTATTGATTTGCAAGGTTTATAGATCCCCTGTTTTGTTAGCGTTATGCTATTGATTTATGATCCGCGTGACTATGGTGATACTCTTATGTATTTGTTTGGATTTTTGTTTTATAGTGATTGATACAATGGATATATGTGGTTGGATATTGGTTTTGACATATCTTTGACAAGTTCTTGTATGGTAAACTTAATCTTGATTCTTGTATAAGTCATTCTTGCATATGGTTGTGATCTAGATCTATTTATGGTTATCCTTGCATTGTTATTATGGAACTGGAATATGTCTATATGTGTGTTTATCATGCTAACTCCTTGACAAAGCTTCCATAAAAGAGGGACTTGGTACCTTTATGCGCTTCAAGTGAGATCTCGCTCTAACTAAGTGATATGCCAAATGCCTTGGGATTTTTGGTAAAATAAAAGACTACATTTTGATTCTATTACAGGACCTCTTTTTGAGTTGTTTTCTAGGAGGTTGAATGATGAATACGTACTAGTTTACTTTTGGACAACATTGAGGATTGGTTAAATAATTTAGAGGAAGATTTTGCTCATATATTTAACACTATACTTGAATTTGATGCATGAACGTGGGTTGAATGTAATTTGTATCATGAGTTCTAGGATATGTTCTTTTCCTACTTCCCTAAAGAGTTATACGAGTGGTGGTAGTAGCATGAGATCAAAGAGAAATTGGTGTAATAGAGCACTCGCTTGGACACACGAAGAATTCTAGGTTCTATATGATGTCGATCCGACTTGGACACGTGTTGTAGATCATTGGTGGAGTGGTGTTTTGAATAGCTACATTTTGGAGTACATAGTTTCTACTTATTCATATCCAGAGGTTATTGAGTTTCAATTCCTGTGTGAACCCAAAGGATCTTATTTGCATGCCATAAATTTAGTGATTAAGATCTTGATCGTGACCCTAGATTTGTATCAACATCCTATGGATAGCTAAACCCCATAATGCATGGGGGAAAGGTTAGGTGTGGTGAAATATGGTAGACCGGGTAGATGAGAGACATAGAAAAGAAAGGAGGCTTAAGTTTAATGAAGTGCACGAGAGGGACTTGCAAAGAAGAGTGATGTTGTAGAATGAACGGTGTTACGAGAGATAGATGGCTCATGAAGGATTTGGAGCTCACGTGGAAGACTTAAAGCCATAGCATTTGACACTCGCCCATTTGTGTAAGTGTACGCACAAGAAATCAGTAGGGTACCGCACCACCGAAACGATGTTACACATGCCCCAATGATGATACAGTCTCTTGCAAGGTGTTCGGGAATCTACAAAAGCTCACCAAGTATACATTTATATCCCACATTCCCCGCTCATCCTCTCGCATGCTTTGTTTTTCCTCTACCTCCCTTCTTCTTTCAATTTTGTCTTGATGATGAAAACGCCGCCCTTCCCGGGTGGTGGTCTTATAATCGCCGCCCTCGCACAAGGCGGTGGTCCTATTCACATTTTCCAGATTCTTTCCAACCATCACGCCAAACATAAATATTTGATTTTACACACTTTCTTCAACCACTTTGGCTTGCATTAATGTTTTTGGTTCCCTGGTAATAGTGTTTTTCCTTTGTTTATAGTAAAAGAGTTCAAATGGGAGTTACCCTCTAGTAAATGCATTGGTTATAAATAGCTAGCTTGTTTTCAAGCAAATGGCCCCTCACCTTCTCAATTCTCTTATTCAATATTTCAATTTCTTTCTTAGAATTCTATCAATTTCATGTTTTTCCTCCATTGTTGGTCTTTTAGAGGTCATTTAATCTTCTTGTTTCATTCTTGTTCCATTGCTGCTCCATACAATCAGTTTAGCATAAAATAGCTTCATTTCTAGACTAGAATCCATTAAAATTACAGGTTTTGTTTTGTCACAAGGAGAGATTCTAAAACTCTCAAGACATTTGCATTGTAATCCCGTAATAAATACTATTAGGAATTGCATAGTCAAGCTCTCGTTCACTTGCGCTATCCCTCTCCTACTCGCATTGTATTCGGTCTATGTCCAAAGCTACCATTATTCGAATACTATCTTCTCGTTGATATTATCATATACACACTTTTTGGATTCACAAGGACAGGAAGGAAAGAGGAGATCACACTCGAGGAGAAAAAATCACACACAACTAGATTTACCATTGTTATGTAAATGTCGGGTTTGAGCTATCAAAGTTCTAGTTACAACATATCAAATAGAGTAGTGAATTATTTCATTTCAGACAAAAATTTTCTCTCGATATCACCGGGAAGTGTGGGGGTTGATAGTTTCGAGAAACTCGTGATTCATTCCTCACTTCGAGGTAGGATCGAAAGTATTTCAAATTAAAATAAGCAAGAACTTAGATATTTAGGATAAAATCACAACCGCACAAAGAAAATAGCCACACCAAGCTATCTTGTTTGTTTTAAATTCGTCATGCTAGAATAGTTGTTTATTTTCTAAATATGCTAGAATAGTTGCTTTTTAATTTCATTGAAATACATCATTGAAAATACAAAAATAGAAGAATGCTTGCATAGTGTAAATGCTTCTTTCATAATCAGCTTTATTAATGCTAGTTAAAAGTCGAATAATTTTTGTATGACAATCACAGACCTAGAGAATATATATTTGAACCCATAAAGTGCCTCACCAAATCTCCCCACAACATTAATGATATAGATCAAGACGTTAAAATATAGGTCTTTCGAGCAACAAAAACTTACAAGAAATTAGTGAACAACCAAGAGGATTAAACATCGAAGATGACAAAGCTTACACATTTTGGTCAAATCATCCTAACTATAGACTACCTTGATAAAATATCCGAATGACCGTACAAGGATTCAAAGAGAAAAAGCATTTGGTTGTGATCCCCAAGTCTCATAACCCAACGGGCCTACAAATAAGTTAAGTATTAACACCACTACGAACCCGGTATTTAGATCCTCACCACTCCCACCAGATATCATCACACAATTCTCCGTATTAAATATAGAAGCCAATCAATCTAATATTTTCTGGGCTAGACCAGAAAACCATCCATAGTTCACTGCAAATCCACTAAATCACCTATCACCATTTTCATGACCTTTTCTGGAGATATATACAAAGCTCCCACAGGTCACTTCCCACGTATCCAACAACCAAGAAACAGGATCTCGGCAGAGCTCGACATTGATTGGAGCCTCCGAACAACCATTATATCCGAATGAACCATTATACCAATTCAGGTTAGGAGGGCCTTCTTCACCTTAGATTCGCAGATTCCATTATTGTGTATTGAGGATATAATATTACTCGATTAGCTTGTTTGTATCCATCCATATTCAACATTCACTAGTTGTCTCGACATGACCTCAGGAGGTTGAGTACGAGGAAGAGGTACTTATAGATTCCCATGCTTGCATGTCACTTTTCCATCGTACAAAATTGGTGAACCCGACGTGAACAAATAGTTCTTCCTCTTTATTTTTCATTTCTTTCATCCACCTTCACTCTTTCCCATTATTCTCGTGGGTATTCATATACCCCCAAATATGTTGAGATATGATGTATATGGCAGACTCTCTCAGTCTCAAGTAAACTATAGTCAAACAAATAGAAAACCATTGCCCTCGCTTTCTACATGGGCTGATAACTATTCAAGTAATTATTTATCGTCTCAAACTCCCCTCAAAGAACTAGCTCAAGTTCTTCGCTTCAATTGCAGAGTTTGATCACTTGTAAAAACACAAAATCCAGAGCCCTCGTGCTCTAATAATATGACGTTTACTAGAGAATCCACTTCATCTCCTCGAGTCTTGTTCTGCACTACGTATCGCAGATAGTTAGACCCACTCCCCTTTTTGGATGAGGAGTACTTAGCATGCTTCGCTAAAAGTGAACAACGCTTCCAAAATATGTATCCACCTATAGGGATCTTACAAATACAATCGATACCCTATTCTAGAAAACACCCCATTCCTCCACCTATGGAAATACCCCGGTGAAGCTTGGCAGGTAATGACCAATTCATAAAGCAGGTATCACACCCCTTTACAACCTCAAGCTATACAACAAACGCCCTTAAGGCAAAGCACTATTTCTTCACCGATGGAGGTCATTTCAGCCTTGGTGAAAAGGTTAGAGGGTGGAACTTGCTCAAGTGAACCAAAATTCATATCTTGGGCAAGCAGTGAATCCCCAACCCTCCCCATCATCCCAATCAGTTGACCTCCTTACAAGAATAGGCACATTAGGCTTACCTCCTCAAAATCCTTATAGTTACCATACAAGAAACACCAACTATGACCGCATTTTCAAATGCCGCTCTAGTTGAAAACATGACACCTTCCAACTTGGCACCAAACAACCCATACCGTAACAATGCTCCTCATTACTTAAACATTTATTCAAAGTCACCACAAGGAGACATGTTCACTTCTCCAAGGATGTTTGTTCAACCATTGGGATTCCCTTATATCCCTACAAATTCATATGCTATGACATATCAACAACCCATTCCACCTCCACCCTCAACAAGCGCCATCGATGGTCGAGGCCTATGCGGTAGGGACTTATCATAATATTTAAAAGAAACCCTATACTTCACCATACGAAGTGTTATGCTTCCAAGACCTCTTCCCGATTTACCCAAATACAAAGGGGAAGGTGATCCAAATGCACACATTAAGGCCTATGCACATACCCATACGGGAGTTACTCCTGGGACGGGGTTGTCACTAAAATATTCCCTAATACCTTAGAAGGTATTACCTCGATTGGTATTATAGAATACCGAAGCCTTGATACACTCATTTAAACAACTCATGTTAGAATTCATCAAATCTTTCGACATGAACAAATTGTTAAGAACGGAATCGTGGAGTTCTTACATATTAAAAAAGAACATAATGAATCGGCCGCTCATTTTATCCAAAGATGGTGTACAGCTTCTCTACTCATCGCTGAGTGTTCCAAACATGGATCAAATGGAATTATGTGATTTATTCCTTAATTCTCTCAATAGAGGGATAAAGGAAGAAGTCCGAAGTTCCCACTAAGAACTTACAATGAAGTACTTGAGAGTGCTCTCTTAATCGACCAAGCAACGATAGATAGTGGTCATAAGACATATGGGATGAATGGGAAATTAACCACTCCCAATCAAAACACCATGACCTATGCCAATACCGGGAATGCTAATCAAGGACCTAAGATCCTTAACAAGAACCACAGAGTCACAAATGATGGAGTAACTGATCAAGTTAAAAGGGAAAACGTTGTAAACATTTTTCCACCTATTAATAATCAGTAAATAAAAATTTTACTCCAATAATCAATGCGGTGGATTTTAATCATCCACCATGGCAACAACAACAACAAAAACGATGAAAATCAAAACACAAAGTCCAAATCAAAACCCAACTAGATATCAGAGTCAAAACCAAAGGCAACAACCTCAAAATTTTAACTCTAACAACCAACAAACTTATCAAAATTTTGGGCCACAATAGGTTATAAATCAATAGCCTCAAAATTATAATCCCAATTTATATTGTGGCTTCCACAAGATTCAAGGCCACAATACTAGGACTGGTCGTCCGCATAATAAATTCATGCAACGTTTGTCAAAAGATCAAAAGTAACTCTTTATAGATATGTTTTAACAAATTCTCGTAATACCCATTCCAAACACTTATGCAGGGGTCAGTATCCTTCGAAATGCACCCTCAAGATCTTTAATGATCCGCTCCCAAACCTGTTTCTAACAATAATAAAGCTAGATCCCAATGGAACAACAAGGGTGTCATAACAGAAACAATGATCATGAAGCTTCAACTTCATTAAATCCACCTAGCCGCACCCCAACTAGAACTTGACCCCAAACAAAGATAGTTGGTTTGGTAGAGTTAGACACCGAACTATCCGTAGAAACCATAACAAGAACATGGGACTATTCATCCCAACCTACTCCAAGTTATCCATCGAACTAGACAACATGCCAACAAATGTTGGTAAAAACCATAGGTGCCTATGATTTAATTAACGATTTAACTAAAACCTTCTCTCACATCTCCTTTTGGATTTGTTAAAAACTCTCCCGCCCATAGGGCTGCCCTCTTAGAAGAATTAGGCCTTGGTCATTTAATCAACATCACTCCTCCTCCAAATGCAAGTCAACCATGTAGACTTTGATGTTTATCCTTCGGGTCAGCCAGATAGGGATACCGAGTTTATATTTGATATAAGCAAAATGCCAACAGTGACGCTAAAATTGCATGAAGAGGCAACCCAACTTTACATTTACAAATATGGGTTTACAATAATTATGTTAAACGGCAATGGTTGACAATGAGGCAAAGCATTAATATAGTCCCCTTTTCTTTTCTTCAAAAGTTAGGATATGGAGAGACAAACTATTCCACAACATGAAATATGCTAAGAGGTTATGATAGCCTCAAAGCCACTTCAATTGGAACCATAGTTTTACTAGTCACTTCTAGACCTAAGACGGTCCTCACCAAGTTTTATATTATAGATCGGGAAACCAACTATAATATGATCCTTGGTTGGCCATGGATACACCGCATGAAGGCAATCCCTTCCATGTTATTCCAAGAAATAAGATTTCTACACTTAGGGAAAATATTTGTGGCACAAGGTGACCCAAAACCCTTCGATATACACCTAGCTGATTTGAAGAAAAGACCGGGCATTCACTCCGAGTTTGAACTCCCAAAAATCAACTCATCAAACCAATTAATTCAAAACCAAAAGAAGAGTTGATACCCACCACAGAGTTAGAAGTTACAAATCCAATGAGGACATTCCAGCACTCAAAAATGAGACCAATGTTATAAAAATAGTATCACTAGGGACTACCACAAAAATTGTCGAGTTGCTAGAGAAAGACTTACCTATTCTCCTACCATTTGATTCTATGGGTATGGGACACACCCTAGGAATTGCTTCTCTTCCATCAGACAAAGTTTTTATGGTAGAAGTAACCGAAGCAAAAGAAATAGATACGATAGATATCCCAACATCCATTTTTCCAAGAAAGTATTGGACTCTCCACTTCAATGGAGCTAGATGTCACTTTGGAGTTGGGGCAAGAGTGATATTTACTTCACCTGAGGGAAAGATCCTACCTTTTTCCTTTAAATTAAACTTTGAATGTACAAACAATGGGGCTGAATATGAAGCTCTCCTTCTTTTTGAATGTTTTTGTGTTTTTAATGTTTAATCCTCATATTATCATGGAAAAATGGTAGCAATGGGTCTAATCTTTTGATTCTTCTTGAAACTCTTTCAAACATGACATTCTTCCTTGGGATCACTAAGTGTTCCCGCTCAAAATGAACTCACCTAGGAAGAATGAAGTGTTTTTTGAAAAATATTAATATTCCATCATGTAGAGGATCTTATCAGAATTTTGATGAGTATATTTTTTCCTCCTAAATCCTTACGGAGCTCCCGCAATCATCCGACAAAGATCAGGTACCTATTTTGACTACCTTCTCCTCACAGGGGCTAAGACTTGGTCATATGAGAAACCACGTGGAAATGAGGGGGAATTTTTGTATCCCTATTGTAAACTTTTACAAAGGTGTGAAGGGGACATCAATTTCCACTTCGTGCCTCATCGCGACACTTGGCGATCATCCGTGCAGTGAGAGGAAAGGCTCCAACTAGCTCTTAGGGCTAAACTGGCAATCCATGAGGTCACATTGGTGTTCTGGGGGCTAAAAAGGGTGGGTGCAATTTTGTGTCCCCTTTTTCCCTTTTAAAAAGGGACATAAGGGACATGAAAATTCGCCTTAACCACATAGTATGGCACGTGTCCCATCAAAAATTTGACTAAGTGTTGAAGAGTGTACCTTGAGAGCCGACTTGTGAAGGCCATATCTTGAGCTCCTGGATGAGTTTTTCAGAACTTATTTATATTATTTTGAATAAAAATGCATTTTGAGAAGAATGGTGATGGTCCCAAGTCATAATTCGTATCTGAAAACCTAAAAATGTCTCCTTTTCCTTGGGACCTCAAGCTTTGTGCCAGAAGAATGAGCTGCCTAGAAAAAAGTATGGGGTTTCGAGGAGTCCTATTTTTTCATCATGTAGAGAATTTAAAATTATTTCCATATTTAATTTTTTTGGATTCCAAATCACTATGGAGCTCCCAAAATATTTCTTTGAAGTTCAGGTCCCTTTTCACGGTGCATGCTCGTTCAGGTCAGCCAAAAACCCACTTTCGTTGAATCGGCTCCAAAACCTCTGAAACTTCCCTAAATATTCCAAAATCAACTCCAAAACATTTTTAGCACTTTAATAATCCTCTGTGGTGATTTTTACTATTTATTCCACCTGTGGGGTGCACTAGTCCCTGGGAAGGCCAGTGGTGGCCCTTCCTAAAATTGCCCAAAACTTGGCATTCTTCACAAATTCCTAAAATCATGTAGGGGGCTGACTTTTCTTTCCTAAATCACCTAAGGTATTTATATGGACATCTAATTGAGGACCATTACATGGAATGAGTAAGGCTTGGTGTTAAGGATGGTAGACCTAGGGTGTCTTGGAAAGGTAAAATTTGAAAAAATTGACACAGGGGTATCATTGTCATGCTTGAAAATTAGAAATTTTCTTGTTGCACATTTGTATGACAACAAATTTCTCTAGCTTGGGGACATGTTTTTGATTGAGCACAATGAGGATATAACATGAGAATCCTAGAATCTCAATTTTGCTTCTTGTAGCAATGCTTTATCTATTGGGATTTATGGAGTCACTAGAAAGATAGGCTACACCCATTTCTTTATTAAACACACACACACACACACACACACACATGATGAGGGAAACACAAAAGGGAAAGGAAAATATAACAAAAACAAGGGAAACAACCTCAATCACTGTGTGTACATGTGGGGAACGACCCACTTTCACTTAAATGTAAATTTGAATTGATTTATTACCCATAAATGGGTATCACATCGAATGTTGTTCTTCTGCAAATCCATTAACATGTTCACTAAAGTATGAACCTCTTCTCATCTTCTTGAGAAATCTATCTTTATTGCTATCCTACTTGTACATTCCACCTTCTTCATTACTTTGACACCTTATTTTTGGCTTCTCCTTGTATTTGGTGTTTCTCCTCCTTTGCTAATTTTTTTTCGTTGTCATGAAGACATATCTTGATTGTTCTTGACTTTCCATTTTAATTTTTACTACAAGAAATTTTTTATTCATTATGCATCTGCTTCATGACCACCATTTTCATGGGTTGATTCTCAGTAAATGTCTCATGAATTTTGGCATCATGTCCCTCCTCCTGATTTTCTCTCTTTTTAATTGTTCCATGAAGTGGCCTTTCTCATGCTCCAAATAATTTTTCATGCACTACCCTATACAATGTGTTACTTTCATCAGTATTACCCTCTTGGAAAGAGAATGAGTTCAAAATCGGGTCTCTAACCTGAAAATTTTCATCTTCCTTGCCTTGTCCATTTTGGGCTTCATCCTCCATATTTGTGTTGAAGGCATCCATCTCTTGATTAGGGTGAGCAACTGAAAGGTTGAAATCTATTGAGAAGGTTTCCATTTTGAGTAAAATCAACTTTAGGATCAAGAAACAATCTGTTTCTCCATTTTTCATTGAGAATGTTTCCATCCTCATGAAAAGGAAATGAACACAATACTAGAGATAAAAAAATTCATCTTCATCTTCCCGTTTTTATCACCAAAATTGAGAGGTCCATTTCCGTAGTGAAATCATCATTTTCTTGGGTATGCTCCATTTCAATTTTGAGAGGTGAAGGTATATTTCATTCTTGCATTCCCCATCATCTTCTTCCAATGAGAAAGAGAAGCCTTCAAGTTCATTGGAACATTCATCACATGAAGACTCATACTGATCCTCAGGAGAATCATTGAAAACATTGAAGTTGTCTATTAATAAGGTGTTGAGCATCATTCCTTATTCTTGGTCTACATCTCTCATCACTTCAATATTTCTTTGTTACAAGTCAAGGTTATCATTACCAACCTCGGAATCCACTGCTGAAACTTTGTCTACACCTTCATCCCATGAAAAGTACACCTTTTCAAACTCGCTTTCATCAACTCTTCATTGCATTATTTAAATGGCTCTATGATGCTTGGAAATTCCTCCACCAATAAGGGAAGATCAAGATCCTCCTTCAAGGTCATGAAGAAGTTTTCATGTTTGGAATTGTGGCATGGTATGTCTATCATTGGGTCGTTTGGTCGTTGAACAAGTATACTTAATTTTTTTGATGGGAAGTAGTTTATTTGTTTTACCATTGATTGGGATGGTGTCATGCGACCAATTCAACTGCATATCTCCTCCAACATCTTTATATAAGCTTCAACCCAACAACATTCATATGAGGCGGGCATGTCTGCTACAAGGATTTTCATTGTGATTTTCTTGTCAGGGAAGTCCGCTAATGCTACCTCGGCATCTTTGAATTGTCTAATGAGAGGCACTTGTTTCATCTCCATGGAGATACATTTACCAGAGGTAGAGGAAAGGGAGAGACCAAGAGATTTAGCAAATTTTTTTGGGCATGACATTTTCTCGAGGCACTAGAGTCAATAATGCAATTGATTAGATTATACCCGTTGACCAACAAGGCAATGTAGAATGGATCAACCTTCTTAGATGTAAAGGGTGTGGAAGCAAGGAAATTCAAAGATGGAGTGGATTGGGATGCACGCGGTGGTTCTTTGGTGGAGGTGTCTTTAGAAACATGGCTACTACCTTTGACATGTTGAATAAGTCTCTCCAATTGTTTAGGATGAGTTCTTAAGTATTCAAATGTAGACATTTGGATCTTGGAATTTTGAAATGGTCAATGATATCTAAGGATGAAGAGGTGGTGGGAAAATCATGGGTTATGGAAGCATTAACATAGATGTTTTTAGAAACTGATTTTCCAAGAGAAGTAGAAGAGGACTTACTTGAAGAGGTAGAAGGATTCTTGGTCGGGTGGCTTCATGCTTCTTCTCAACTGTCCTTGTTGAAGTAGGATTTGATGATCCTCCTTTCGTTGTTATTTTTCTTGGAGTTTCCATTGGAGGATTCAATTTCTTAGTTTGAGCAAAGTGGAATAATATCCTTCATTTAACTTTTGGTATTGGGTGAATGTTACATATGAGTAACTATTAGTGGGTTCCTCATCATCAAGCGTGCATTCACAAAACCTGATCCTAGAATATTAACTTTCTCCTTCCTCTTCATATTCAACACTTTATTCTTCTTCATCCTCATAGATCCCATACATTTTATTGATGGTGGGGATTTCAAGGAGAGCCTTTGAGGTTCTCATGTGATCCGAGAGACTTGCTTCGTATGAAAACATATCATTAGCCATTTTTTGAATCATAAGATTAGTGGATATTGAACTCAAACTTTGACCTTTCTATTTACCATGGGGATTCTTTACCTTACCAGACAAGATTAGATCATCATTTGTTTCAATAGCATAATCTTGTGCTTCTTTCAAATCTCTAGGTTGAGATCTTCTCAAGAAGAACCCAAATTCTAGTTGCATAGAATTGATAAAGAATATTTTCTAATTATTATCCGAAGCGCAAAATATTTAGGAATCCTTCTAATTGTCTAGTTATACTTGGCTATGAAGTCTCTCATAGATTATGTAGATTCCTTCTTCATTTGTAGCAGTTGAACTAAGAGATCGACAGTCTTTTGTAGTTTTATATCTGGCTTCAAATTTGGTTCTTATATCATTCCAACAAGTGATAGACCTTGCTGGTAAGAAATAGAACCATTCGGCTGCTTTTTCTTGCAAAGATTCCATGAAAAATCTAACATATACATCTTCATGTTTGAAACCCAACACACCACATGCGGTGATTAAAGATACTACGTGATCTTCAGGAAGTTGTGTGCCATCACCTTTGAATTTTGGAAGGTTCTTGCGGGAACATGTCGGAAGATCATGAAGAGGAGGTGCAAGAGCAAGTGGACTTGTATTCCTTCCCCATAGAACAATGGGTTGCGGTCTTTCTCTTTAAGTAAATGCCTACCATGGTCATTTTTTTTTCTTAAACTCTTGAAAAGTGTAGATTTCTCAATCAGGATTGCAAAGAGGCTTTTGATCATCTAAGTACTTCCTTTATTTTTGAATTTTTATTTATTTTTTGAATATATCCTTTTTGTATTTTATGATTTTTTGGGTGCACTTAGGAAAATCTCTCCCCAACGGAGTCGCCAAAAACTATTGGTGAGAAAATTTTTCAGGTGGACAAATTAGGTGTCTCCACCAACGTTCACGGGCTATGCCCCTCTACATTGAATGGTACAACTCCCATTATTGAATGTAACTAATCCTAATCCTAATCTAAATGTTTAGGTGGCCAAATTGGTGGGGATCACATAGGGACACTCCATGAACTGTGGAAATTTTTTTATACGAGGTTACAAGGAGTAAGTTATAACATTGAGGAGAAAGGGGGGAAACTAGTTAAGGAAGATTACTGCCATGAGTAGATTGCAGAGCTTCACACCCAGTAACTGGAGTAGTTCAACATCCAATATAGAAGAAAGCAACAATGAAGTGGTTAGTGAGACAAACAAAACCCACATAAAAAAAAATTTTGAGGCTCATTCATCAAAGATTCAAATCTCTCTTTGATCACCATGCTTACAAAGTGCATACAAGAGGGAAATAGAGGAAAAACAAGAAATAGAAATAGAATAAGTGTAGCTTTTATTCCATGTGTAGTGATGAATACAAATCTTCAACCAAGCTATCACAATTCACAATGCTACATAGTAGGAGTTCTTCAAAATTCAGAATCCTTGAAATGGAGAAGCCATCCCAATTTATACACTTTGAACTTGACCCTTCACCTCCCTCATATGACTCTTCATGTTTCATATTCCACTTGTGACTTTTTATTTTCCATCAATTAAGTATTTCTCTTATAATTTGAGAAAATAATTTTACAATATTAAAATAAGTCACTTAAGTGAATAAGACAAAAGAAAATGATGAGGCCCAACAAAGAATTAGAATGGAGAGAAAGAAGAGAGGGAAAGAGAGGAGGAGGGAAGGGATGAAGGGAAATCACTCCTCGTGATGAACTGCTTGAATGCCTTGATGTAGTCATGAACTTTGAGTGAATATTTCTGACACTGGTGATCCTCCACACTGATGAAGATTTCTCCCTTAAATAAATTTGAATAATTTACCCCATCCAAAGGACGACCGAAAACTCTATGATGCATGACCCCTTGATTCATCGATAAGTATTTAAAAACATTGTTTCAGACTTTCTTGAAGTGAGTTTGAGATGACCCATAGACCATGCTCACGATGATTCTCTATGACACTGCTATGTTCCACTTGCCTCTGGAATGATACATATGCTTGCATAAGTGATGAGTACATCCTTGAAACTATGATGGATGTCTTGTTCTGTAATATGAGATGATCATTCCAAACCATGAAAAACCGCCATCTCTTCATGATTGATCACACCGAGAAACTAGACCAACCTGTGCACTTGAAATTCATGTTTCCTTGACACTTACTATATTTGGAAAGGGAAACTTACTATCTTTGGTAAGTGTTGGATTTTTCCTCTCTGGACCCCAAATGGTGATATTGACCTGAATGATTATCCCCTTGCATCTCATTTTGCCAAAACTTCCCCTTGAATGTGACTTACTATTTTTAGTAATTACCCAAATAAGAGACTTACTGTTTTAAGTGAGTGGTCATTTTCAATTTTTTATTCTCTCAAAATCACTCGACATCATGATCATATTCGGTGCACACTATCTTCGCCACCACTTATCCCGATGAGGACTAACCAAAAATAGTAAACTTGTGTAGGAAAGGTTACTATTTTTGGAAAGTGGGTCTATGGTGCTCAATTCATGATGAAACATATTTTTTTGGATGTGGATCGTCATTGTGATCTTGTCCTATGAATTTCAATTTATTTCACCCACCAGAATGCTTGGAAATAAAATTTAAAATTTCCACCGACATAGGCTTTTGAGCATGGAGCTGCCATAGTGACGATTAATGGAGCTCAAAATTTGCAAGTCTGGATTTTTTCTTCGATCATGATGAAATAAACTCTGTTCGATAGGTTTTTCATTTGGAGTTTGTGTGCAAGTTTTTAGCTCGATTGACTCTCGTATTATCGAGAAATCTAGCAAACATGAGCTAGGGCATGAAATGAGGTTTGTTATGAAACAAATGATTTAGGGTGTTATTTGAACTCTTGTTTTTTACATCTTGATTATCTTGAAAAATTAGGAAATCAGTAAAAGGTGACATCTCAATCCATTGGATGGTTCGAAATATATGAATGAATCTTAAATCGTGACATGGGGGTATTTTAAAAAAAAATCATTCCTTCACTATTTTGATATGTTCTTTTTGCATATTTTTGTGTTTTTAATGTCTAATCCTCATCTAATTATGGAAAAATTGTATCAATGGGTCTAATCTTCTAATTCTTATTGAAACTCTTTCAAACATGGCATTCTTCCTTAGGATCACTGAGTGTTCCCATTCAAAATGAACTTACCTAGGAAACAAGAAGTTTTTTGAAAAATATTAATGTTCCATCATGTAGAGAATCTTATCATCTTTTCGACGTGTTGGGTTTCAGATTAGCACTTGGGATGAAACCACAGTCAAGGGACAAGCAAGTCCCTCCTCTTTAATGGGAGAGGTTCCCTTATTGAAAGCAGGGGAAAAACCTATGTACAAATACACAATCTTTCATTCAATGGTGGTTTCCCAATATCCTGAAATGTGTTTTAAGCCTGGAAAGTTATCAATACATGAGGATAGAAGAATTTGAAGAGAGGAGGGAGGCAGAAGAAGACAATACTTTCGGGGAAAAGAGATGGTAGAAAACCCTTATATGTATTGTGTAAATGAGATACATAATAGAACCATCCACGTTTATAACAAACACAATTCACAGACTCAAAGTTCTGGAGATTGTACAAACTAGAACACAAATTTTCCAAGCATGCAAGGATTAGATGATTCACATATCAGAACCAAAAGGAAAGAGAAAGCAAAAGAAAAAGAGAAAATCTTTGTATTTATTTCTTCCAATTGAAATTATAGTTTTAGAATCTCAAAATTCCAACCCTTACAATGGATTTGAAAGCTCATGATATAGCTTGCAAGAGACGGTTACAAATTCCTCGAGCAAGAAAGAAATAGTTACAACTTATTCCAATCATCCATGCCCTTTCAAATTCTTGAAAATATAAAGAAAATGTTAATGGCAGAAAAACCAGTTTTTTAAATATACTGGTCGTTACATTATTTTACCAGTTAAAACATGGGCCATTCGATTTTCTTTTACAACTTCAAATTTTGGCCACCCACGTGGGAGAAATTGATTGGAGTGGGCCTGCAAAACCTCTTGCATTCTTTGCCTTTGAAGTAGTGCTAGGCTGACATGTGGAGAGCTCCGTCGGTTCCTTTATACTTAGCTGATTTGGGCCAATTTTTTGCTTGACTTATGTTGACCCCTAGACACATGGAGGGTTGGCGCTCATTTGAGTTTCTGCTTTAGAAACACCCCCTGAAGCTGTGTCGAGTTGACGCGTGTCTCCTTCTGCTGGTCTTAGACTTTTCAACGGCCAAATCCATCTTCATATTGACTTTAACCACATGGCAAGTTGGCACTAATTGGAAATTGACCCTTTTATTTCACTTTCGAAATGGCACCATTAAGGCACGTGGTGGCTTCTGCCAACCCGCCCATACTTGGTCAATTTTAACTATCGTCTCTATCCTTTTTGGACCTAGGACACGTGGAGGACCAACGCAAGTTTGAGAACCACCCCCAAATTTGACTCTTGAAGCTACGCCGATGAGGCACGTGTTGCCATCCACTGAACCTTCCATACTTAGCCAATTTTATCTTGTTTTGTCTTCATTTTGTACCTAGGACATGTAGAAATCCTACACTTATTTGAGGACTGTCCCTTGGACCCTGCCCCTAGAGTTGCGTCATTTGGACATGTGGAGGCTTCCGTTGAACCTTGAAATATGGCCAAACCGCATCCAATCAAAGATATCCATGTATTACTCGTGGACTCTGGGAAAAATAACGGGAAAATATGCATGTAATTCCTGACTATGGGAAGAAAATAAAAATAAGGAAAGGAACTTTACCATACGCCAGACTTTCAAATTGTTCTCCATGAATAGGAAAACTGCAAACAATGTCAGGCTCAACCCGATTCAATAGTCCAAGGCTGACTATTTTTTTTTTAAACTTGACTTCAAAAGATGGGAATTTTGAGGAAAAAAACACGACGAGTATTTTTTTCCTCCTAACTCCTTAGGGAGGTTCCTGACAATCGAAAAATATTGGGTAGCTATTTTGACTACCTTCTCCTCATAGAGGATGAGACTTGGTCATATGAGAAACCACATGGAAATGAGGTAGGAGGGAACATTTTTGTGTCCATTTTGTCCCTTTTTCCAAAGGGATGAAGGAGACATCAATTTCCACTTTGTGCCTCATCGTGAAACTTGGCGATCATCCGTGCAATGAGAGGAAAGACTCCAACTAGCTCTCGGGGGCTAAACTGGTAATCCATGAGGTCACATTGGTGTTATAGAGGCTGAAAAGATCAGGGCACAATTTTTAGTCCCCTTTTTCTCTTTTCAAAATGGAAATAAGGGACATGAAAATGTGCCTTAACCATAGGCTTCCATGTGTCCCAAAAAAAATTTACTAAGTGTCGAAGAGTGTACCTTGAGAGCCAACTTGTGAAGGCCATATCTTGAGCTCCCGGATGAGTTTTCGGGTGCTTATTTATATTATTTTGACTGGAAAATTCCTTTTGAGAATACTGGTGATAGTAATAATTCTAAATTCTGACTAAAACACCTCCAAATGGTTCCTTTTTTCTCAGGACCTCCAACTTTGTGCCAAAAGAATGAGTTGCCTAGAAAAAAGTATGGGGTTTTAAGTCCTGTTTTTCCATCATGTAGAGAATTGAAAATAATTTCCATAGGTAATTTTTTTTTCTTCAAAATAACTATGGATCTCCCAAAATATTTCTTTAAATTTCAGTCCCTTTTCATGGCGCATGCTCGTTTAGGTCCAAAACTCGCTTTCGCTGAATCGGCTCCAAAACCTCCAAAACTTCCCTAAATATTCCAAAATAAAATCCACGATGATTTAATCACTCGAATAATCCTTAGTGGTGAGTTTTCATTTTTTTTTATACTCCATGGTGGTGCACTAGTCCCGGGAAGGCCAGTGGTAGCCCTTCCCAAAACTACCCAAAACTTGGGATTCTTCACAAATTCCTAAAATCACCTAGGGGGACTGAATTTTCTTTCCTAAATCACCCTGTGGGAATTGGATGGACATCCAATTGAGGACCATTTTAATATGGAATGAGTAAGGCTTGGTGTTAAAGATGGGTAGAAATGGGATGTCTTGGAAAGGTAAAATTTTAAAAAATTGGCACAGGGGTATCGTTGTCATGCTTAAAATTGGAAATTTTATTGTTGCACATTTGAATGACAACAACACATTATAAAAAACTTTATAAACATAAAATAAATAAATAAAGGTAAAGAACAATAGAACACGGTGATGTAGAATTTACATGGAAAACCCATAAATGGGTAAAAACCACGGAAGAATAATCCCCTATAGAGAATTTACAACTCGGTCAAGAACTCGCTCCTCATGTATACTCCATGTATTTACCGTAATCCAATGATTCACGTGATTATATTCAATATGACCTATAGCCATATTTAAATAACTGAAGGGTTACAACCATATTAAGTGACGAGGCATACCTTCCCGATTTAATTAGGTGATTAAATAAATTAGCCAACCCCAATATAAAGTTTATATCTAAATAATATGAATATAGTTTATTCTTTATTATTTAAATATAAACTATATATTATGATGCACTTAATATTATAGCTCTAACAATGGATGGGGTACTAGCAGACATCCAGGACAAAACTAATAAGGTGGTCAATGATTGGAACAAGTTAGAAGTAGAGATAAAGAGTGAATATCTAGAGTTAATTCTACCTATAGAGGGATAGAGTGCCCAAGTATTCTTTCATTCTTTATGTATAATTATTCTTTCATTCCTTATTCTTTATTCATGGAAAGATAAGTCATGGTTACCCATTGCTAGGGGTGACAATGAAGTAAGTGTGGGGTAATGTTGGGCTGATGAATTACAACCTAAGTACTAAAGGTGCATAAGGATTGGGTGCATGGACATAGTGTGTGGAGGTGCGCGCAGAATTATAGTGAAACAGGGCGCACCTATGAAAGTGTGATTTCGGACTTAGTCGCTTTTTTACTGATGAAGCTAAATATATATGTTGAGTATAGGCACACATCAGCATGAAGACTTGGAAAGCAGATAAAGGATATTTTGGGATAAAAGGAAGATCAAACGACATGCATATTTTTGAAGCTAATAATAGGATATGAACTAGAGTTATCTATAGAAGGTATATTATTAGAATTACTTGCATTCAGAACTACAAGCGCATAGTTATTCTTAGCATGTAGCCTATTTTGAGGATGCATGAGTAGTGAAAGGAAATTCCCAATACCTATATATATGTATTGATTTGCATGGTTTAGGGATCACCATTTTTTTAGTGTTATGTTGTTGATTTATGAGTGTGCGTGACTATGGTGATACTCTTATGTATATATTTGGCTTCTGTTTTTTACAATGATTAATACAATGGATCTATGTGGTTGGATATTGGTTGTTGACATATCTATGACTGGTTCTTTTATGGTAAACTTAATCTTGATTCTTATATAAGTCATTTTGCATATGGTTGGGATCTATATCTTTTAAAGTTATCCTTGTATTGTGATTATGGAACCGAAATATGTATATATGTGTTTTTATCATGTGAACTCCTTGAAAAGGATTCCATAAAAGAGGGACCTGGTACCTTTTTGTGCTTGGGTGAGCACTCAATTGATCGAGTGATTTTCCAACGCGCCTTTGGATTTTTGGTAAAATAAAAGACTACAAACATCATACCAACTTATATCAATCAAAATGCCACTATATGGAGGTTGATAAGAAAGGGGGTTTCGCTGATTTTATTAAGTGCATCAAAGGAAGTGATCCTAATTTGTCCTTGAAATTTTACAAAGCTTGGGATCATGGGAAGGTTAAGCTTAGAGGGTTGAAATTCCATTTAAATGAAGATTTTGTCTTGAGGCTATGTGTATGACTATGGAGGGCTTGAAACTATTTAAGGAGAAAAAGAGGAGAAATAATGAAATTTTAGTTTTCTTTAGCCCTAACGAGACCTTTCACCTTTTGATGATGGCATAACTAGGATTTATCTCGCTTGAAAGATGTGATGATGTGTGCAAAGTGGTCATGAGATATCTCACTCTCAAGGGAAATTTCTGAAATATTTAAACCCATCATCTATCTATTTTGAACTAATTTCACCACAATCAAGTGATGAGCTTTTCTTTTTTTCCTTTTAAGGTCCCCTGATCAGTGTCGATTTTTGACTTACAAGTTTAAAAGTGGATTCACCACTACATCACCAATTGATTCATCTTATCTTTTAAAATGGTAAACTTGCTCGGCTTCCATTCCTCAACCCACTATTTCCGATGAAGAGACTTTATCTAGTAGGATTAGAAAGAAAAAGAAGAGCTAAGAACACCGAATATGTGGCGGTTGAAGTTCTCTGATTTGAGAAATGGTGAATCCTCTAAGGGGAAAGAACTTACGGAGGAGAACCTTGGAGATCCTAACAAAGATGCCAAGTTAGATAACTTAGAGATGGCTATTGGCATTTGTTCAACATGACCAAGCACCGATCAAGGACATCGGGAGTGGAACCTTAAGGCGGCCATATAGGAAAAGATAATCAATAGTCTAAAGGATGACTTTATTATGCAAGAAAACATGATTTCGATATTATAATATCAATTCAAAAAGTAGGATTTGTAAAGGAGTGGCTCGAGAATTGTTGTTAGAAGCACGTATGAGGACATGGCAATGGAGGGAAACTAGGATGGCATGAAGGTACAACCTAAATCTCCCCATAGAGTATGGGTGTTGGAGATTAAGGATCGAGCTCGAGTAACCAAGAGTAATCTAAACAGGAAATGTTAGTTGATTGTTCGCTAGCTCGGGTCCCGGCTTTTGTTTCTCTTGGATCTTTTGGGTTTTTCTTCTTTGTTTTGTAATAGGTATTTATAGGTTGCCTCTAAAAAATTGGTTTGTAATTGAGGTTGTGTTTGGTCTCGCCCGATTGGGTTTTTGTGTTGGTCAAGACATTTTTCCTTTTCGGGGCCCTCATTTGGTTTTTGGGTTGTTTTCTTGCCCGCTTTTTTTGGTTTATGGTTTATCTATGTAATGTGGGTTTTTGGTCTCCCAAAACCAAATAGCTACTTAGTCTAATAAAAAAGTATTCCTAGTATTTACATCAATTAATTTTCAATTAACATTACAAATTTGGTATGATCTTCAAGAATTAACCGGTATTATATGTATACTAAAGAGGATTAAGGTAGAATACTTTCTTATAGAGCATTGTACCAATGTAGAAAAATTAGACATGGATATTGAGATTTATATAGTTAGTAACAAGAAAGAGAATTTGATTCTCGAAAAAAATTCATCAATTTCTTAATGTGAAGGTAATATTGAAGCATAATGGTATACAAACCCACATTCCTTGCATTGGTGGTTCACTACTATATTTTGAAGTTGAATGTGATGGTCAATGATGTCATAATATTTTTAGGATACCTTATGAAATATTTGAATCTGTTTGTGAATCATTACATGAAGACCTTAGTAAAGGTGATATACCATTTTCATTTCCACATCTTTAAAGAGTAGGGTGTTTCTGTTTCAAAATATATTGATCATTACAGTTATACTAATGTCTTCTAGAATGAAAATTATAAACATTAATGAGATTTTTTTGTTGTAGAAAGTGAACTATTGTAATAACTATGAATAAATTCATTAGTACAAGGCAACATTGATTTCATGGGAATCTCTAATCATCAAATAATCAAATGGATCTTGAAATTTTGAAGGAAGTATTTCACCAAATGAAATGATCTTTGAATTTTTGTGGGAGTATAAATGGAACTCACATTCAAATCTTAAATACTTTCCATGAGTTTTCAACTTATTTGCATCATAGAGATCATAAATATAAATCATGTTGTTGTAGGACATTATTGATATAAATATACATTGTATAGATGTTTTGATAGGATTGTCAAGTTTTGTTAATGATGGTAAACTAGTATTGTGAAATTATTATTTCTTCAAATTGTATTAAGATAGGCATATGTTAAATGGTCATTCAATTTCGATTGTATCTTCAAACACGAGAGATTAGATTATAAGTGATGGAATATATTCATTGTTACCATGGTTATTCACACCTTTTAGTTGAGATTTGACAAATAATTAAAACGAATTTTATTTTTAATTTTAATCCACACATATTTTTGTTGATTGTTCATATGAAGACTTTAAAACAAACAGAAAATCCTACAAGAAATTTTTTTCACCTAATTTAAATATCTTGTAAAAAACCATTCTTTTGTGTTATTAATTGCATAATATGATGTTTTTATTAAAGGATAAAGTTTTGTTGGATCGGGGCCCTACCAAATAAAAAAGGCCAAATGCCAAGATATAAAAATGAAAAAATAAAACCAATAGAAACATGCATCCTAGTTGCGACACCAGAATGAAACCAAAGACCGAACCATCATTTCATCTTAGACTTCCTATGATAGACAAGATTCTAGCCATTTTCATCCGACATATCCTTGAGATTCTCTTTGAGCTAAAGGTCGTTCTTAAGTAATCATTGTACCTAGGGCATTCCGAAACCTTAAGGATTGTAAGGTATTGTGGTCAAGAGGAATGGGGCCGAACCACCGCTAGACCAAGAGCGTGGTTTGGATACATTAAGAGATTCAACATTTAAAAAAAAATCTAGTTTACCTTTCATGAAGCACTCCTCTTCCATATTCAATCTTTATTCTTCAAATTATTCTTTAGAACCACCTCCTTAACCAAATCATTAACCAAATCAACACAATTGGAAGATGGAGTTTATGGAATTAAAGTTTCTTAAAAATGAAAATAATTTTCATGCCAATGAAGTGGTCTAGTTACAACACTATCTTGGGAATCCTTAATGATTTTTTTAATAGAGATGGAAATGTTGTGTGTGCAATATGTGAATCATAATACAACATATCTTTTATTCCTTTCATTAATTACTTGAATGATGTTTTGTATAACTACTAATGACATGTTTATAATGTTGTAAAGATGATGTGTATCTTGTATATATAATTATTTAAGAAGAATTTCCTAAGAAAACATTATTTGAAAATGGAGAATAATAGTATATGGAATGATTTCTCATAGAGATGGATAAAATAATACGAATAATTTCAATAGGATCTATTCTCGTGCCTCTTAATTTGAATTTTGTCCATTAAATTTTTAGCCACCTTTTCAGATCAAGGATTTCATTTGATAGAGACTGATGTAGGAACATCATTGTAGATAGTCAATTGGTTGTGTTTTAGTTTCTTAGCTATGCGTTTAGTCTATATAGAGGTTTTGTGTTGTAGATAGTCCATTTGGACACTTTTTTGTAATAAGATGGTTTTGAGAGGTTTTCCTCTAAAACCTCATATTTGAATTTTCAAATTTGAATAGTTTGTAGTTTTTAAGTTAAGTGTTTTTATTGGGTCATTTAAGGGTGTGGAATGGTCATATAGCACACTTTTCACCTAACAAGGTTCCTAATGACTTTAACTAAGGTGGAAACCTTCCTAAGTAGTTCAACAAAAGTGGGGTTAGTGTCAAAACCCTAACTACTTTCTAAATTTTCCTTTCTTATGAAATGTATTTGAATGAGTGATCTAGGATAGGATTGTGAGAGAAAGTAATTATGATATGGAGCCTCCATGCTCATGAAGCATGTATTTTCAATGTTTATTCAATAAAATGGCTTCATCTTGTATAGATAATGTAATCTTCTTATCAATGTGATTGTATATGCTCGTTTATATATGTTAACCAAGTTAGGTAATTATTAATTGTGGATGAATAATTATTGATGTAAGTTGAAATTGGCATGAAGTAATTTTTAGGGTGTAAGATCTTGAAGAGTGCTAAATTAAGGAAGAAATGATGTAACATTGGAGTATGAAGATAAAGAAACTTTGATTTATCAAGTTAAGATTCATTGTATGATAACTTATGTAGTGACAAGATATCTAATCAATTTATAAGAGTCTAACATTGTGGAAGTGTGTATTAGAAAGAGTTCTAACTTGGTTATAGGGAAGGTAGGGTTTTATATTCAATGATATGCTCATGCATGCACTCTTGGTAAGTTCCTTAACCATATAAGTTAGGAATAGTCCTAGGATGGGATACGATGACGTGAGTTTAGTGTTTAAGGTAGGTACTTTAATTTTGATAAACACCAAGTTTTTAAGGAAGAATTTTCACATGAAACCTACTATTTATGCAATAAATAATGATAAATAAGGATAGACGCAAATTCCTCATGGATTCTTTGTTTTGAGATACGGAGTATGAGATAAATAATAAGAAAAAGAACCTTTGAAGATCAAGGAAACATAATGTAAGGAAAATTTGATGTATTTCATGTGACGAAGAATCTTGAAGATCTTGTAGATCCATACTTGGGGTTCAAAGTTGAAGTAACTCAGAAAGATAATTAAATTGTTCACGGTTTTATGAAACTAGCTACTAGATAAGGCTTAGTCACATTTGATAGTAATTTTGGGAGCATGATTAATGAGTTTCAAGTTTAATAATTGGATCAAAACATGTAATATGATAAGTTATAGATGAATCAAGGGATTAGGTGCACATGTTCCATTTACACTCTTTCATTTGCATATTTTACATTTATATGCGTCTTTTACATTGTGTTTTTACACACATATACATATATTTGAATACTTGATTGTTTTCTCCTTGCACATTTGGCCATATGAGAAACAAGTGTCAAATGGGGAAAAAAACAATGATGTTAACAAAAACACTTCATGACAACACACACTTTACTAACCATGCGATTACACTACACACGTCAAAGCATCAACACACACATTCCGCCCTAGGTTCACTCTCATCACTTTTTTGCACATTTTTAATCTTTAGTTTCCACACTCCATCATCTTTTTATTATTTCGTGCTTTGTCTAGTCCTTTGGCATGCCTTCTTCATCACTCTACATCGACATCAGGTACACATCTCTATCTACTTTATGTTACCAAGCTTTGAGCTCACCAACATAAAATGGGGGCAAATGTAGTCACTAGACCATGCACTTTAGATATTATTTATCCCGGTTTTATACTACAATTTAGAAGGCTCTTGAGTGAAGAAATTACTAATTAACCCCATTTTTGACCATCTTATTTTATTTTATTTCGTCATTCTCGACCTTTTGACTGCGTATATGCCCACTCTATTTCATTTATTTTCCATTATTTTTGCCTCCACAAGGGCGCCCATGGATGCCCTGGTCCTTCTCGAACTTTCCAACCACTTTTTGTGATATTTCTAGCCATTTGAGATCTGTATCTTTTTGGTGGTCAACCATTTTGGGGTTAATTATGAAATTAGATCAAGATAAACCTATAAATATAAAGTTATGAGACCATAATGAGGGACCAAGCACTAGTCACTACTATCATTCATCTAGAGTTGCATCCATTTATTACATTGGAGATCACTTGCATCCATATAGCTCCATCACAAGGCACAAGGATAGGTCATATGTATCGCACACAACATAGGGGGAATTTATTCTATTCCATGCACACATTCTATTACATTTTCTACATCTAGTTATTGCTCGCTACTTCACAAAGTGCGACTGACACAAGAGCACCTAGGGCACATTATGCACACACTCACCAGAACTACATTTGGGTCGGAAAATTAATGCAACACTCACTTAGTAAACCCACTATTGTGGTAGTTGAGGTCATTCGACCCATTCATTTGCATTATTTTTTTTAGGGTTTTGATACTCCTTCGTCTTTTACAGGTCTTTTCATCATCTTGGAATATCAAGCCGAAATCTAATACATGGTAGTGAATCTCATGTTACAAACATGGTGAGGTTTTGAAATCACTTCTCGGCCTTATGAGATTCAGTTTGAGCTTTTGATAGACCATGGTGCTTAGTTTGTATACCGAGCACCCGTAGGTGCCCCGTCCCCAGGCCAGCGGTCCACCACCGAGATACTCCAGATCCATCCTTTTTAGAGCTCCTGCATAGTTTTTCCTACTTCCAGATTCTCTAGCCAACTCGTGACACAATCCTTTCCTTTTCTCTTTTGCATATTAGGGTTAGCATTTCCTCTTGCATAGTTTCTGGATCATCTATATACATTTTTCTGCATTTATTCACATTTTTACAACTATTCATAGCTTAGATGAACTATAGTGACCCCATATCCACATTTTTAGTTAATCAATTGTATATACCAATAGTATTTGTGATCCCAAGAATTATATTAAATTTTCCTTCTAATGGTGTTTAGTTTATAAGACAACCATAATATTACATACTACATAACTCGACCCAAATGTCCAGAAAGTGAAATTATTCCTTGTATTTAAGCCTCTTCCACAATTTCATACCCACAAGAAAACTATCTACTAGGTTCTTAGGGTAGAACACACAAATTCTTACGGTTTTCCTAAAGACTCTAGGATTATGAACAAAACTTAGATCTAAACATAACTCAAGGCTTACTAAAAAAGGAAACTCTTGTCCCCTTATAGAAAATGTCCTAACTGATTTGGTCCTTTACAATTCCCATAGGTGGTGTCCCATATGGAGAATTAAGCAACCATATTCCTACGGTAATAAGGATTTGAGATCATATCTTCTCTTGTCAAGTTAAACTACAACAATCCATAAATTTTGAGATGCAGTTTGAGATGCACATGTGTCAAACAAGTACCATGTTAGGGAGTTGAGATCACAAAGTCAAAACATGTGTTCCCATAAGGAACAACTCGTGTCTTCATGCAAAACAAGGAAAGGATTACTTATGGGTTAAAAGGTGGTTCCTAAATTCTCTTTGTTCCTAGGTCCACATTCGGGAACCCGATTTGGTAGACAAATGATCAACCATGTTCATTGATTAATCCTCTATTTTTAACCTCAAGACTATGTTATAATTCATTAGCTTAGACCCTACGTTCCACATGTCTCAAAAGTGACCTCAAGCCTTAATCTAAAGCATCCCACACAACTTCAACATGCATAAAAATAATTCCTAGAAGGGATTCCTCTTACTCTAAAACAATATTTAACCATTATGAATCCTACGGTTTGGTTTCATGACCAAGATGACAAACAAACACGATTCAATAGAGTTCTAAATTTGTGCCCTTATTACCTCTAGACTAGGAAGTGCCAAAAGTTTTAAGGAAACTAGGCTCGCCCTTTAATTTTTAGTTATCTAACTAATGTGCTCACACACAAGGGGGTGTCAACCAAGGATCTTACTCTAAGGTTGTTATTTTTCCTTGGTTTTTCAACGAATTCGAAAGTAACTAGAAATAAACAAATGATTCCATTAATGAATAACCCACAAAATTATGTTGTTAAAGATTATTTCATTTGAAGTGAAAAAGTACATTTTGCAACGCCTTGATAAGATATAACCATATAAGTAAATCACTGTAGAGAAGGATGCCCCATTTCCAAAATATGTCTTGATATAACCCAATTTCTCACTCATCACAAAATAACTAATAAATAACATTCATGCTAATAAAAATATTACTAATACATATAGTTAGTGTTGTATGCATATTTAAATAATAGTTCATATGAAAAAACCACTAGCCACACTACCATTTCCTTGTTTTCCCATGTACCTCAACCACCGCATGGTCAAAGCACAATGGCACGACATGGCATCAAACTACAACCAAACACGATATGTGATTTCACAGTTCTCTAACAATAATGAAACTATATTTAACACACTTCCAAGAAGAGTAAGAATTGTAATGGCATTTGAATTCATTTCCATAGCCAAATAGAGATAGAGAGAGGAGAGAGAAAACACCATTTTCCAAATTCAATTTATTTTCAAGAAAATTTCAATAGAAAGTTTGCCACAATCATGAATTAGTGTTTACAAGGTTTCTCTATCGTTATTTCTCTTGGATAAGGTCAGATTCACCAATCAGCCACAAGATTCCAAAAATGTCAAATTTAGACAAGTTGCACAAAAATTAGCATTCAAAAACCATCTTCGAGACTCGATCAACCATTGAAAAAATTTCTACCTATTCCCCTATATATAGGGAAACACTCAGAGCTGAGGGAACCCCGAACTTGAAAACATGATTAAAATGATGCTCATCTCTCCAGAGCTACCGATCATTAAAAAACAATTGAGAGACCTTATCGCCCAACGACCGGAGGGCTACAAAACCTATCAGGAAAACTAGATTACGGGACATTTTTCTCTAAACTGGGTATTTTTAGAAATTGTCTCATAGAAATATTAGAGGTATGTGAAATCCAAAACACATTTCAATACTCGGGGCTAAAACGGTGGGTTAAAACCAAACTACATTTTTAGCTTTAAAAAAATGTTTAAAGTGCGAACTAGCTTGTTGGCTCCCAAATGCATTATGAAACAAAGTCAAACAGACATCCAAGGAACAACCCAGGGTTTTTTTGGACACTCCACATGACAAGGTACATGGCTAAAGTTTTATTTTCTCATTTAAGGGCGATAACATTATTTTCCGTCTCCATGAAAACAGTTTTATTTACATAACAAAAAGTCAACAAGAGTAGTTTTACTAAGTTTCCCATCTATCCTACCAACCACATGGTTTCCAAAACCAAATCAAGTATCATAGTTCATCTATCCATCTTACGAGGTAAAGGAGAGAATAGTGTTTACATTCATGGACACTCATTAAGTGCATACCAAACAAAGGTTCAAACTGCTATAGAAACATGTTTTATGTAATTTACCGAAAATTTACTCTTCTTTAGTTTGATTCACATCTCCATTCTAATTAAGAAAACTAGAGCATTTAAATTATGCAAGGATAAAGTAAGATAACCATTCCTGTTTGGGAATCGAAGCGACACGAGGGTCTCTAATTGGTCCACCATCATGATTTGTGAGACTGCGCAAATGAATAGGATTTTTGTCAAATAGATCATGAGCGTTGTGCCAACCTCTTCGAATGTAGAATAAACTTCCTTTTCACGTACTAAATTTTCAACAAAATCAGGTGCCCATTATGCTTTGACGGTTGTCTATGATCTATTCTAGGATCTATATTTGACACGGCTGGGAGAATGTAGGAAACATTACCATGTTTTTTTTTCCTAAAACCCATCGACGACTTTCCGAGAACCCAAGGTGTTTAAAACAACCAAAAATATGTGCAATGTAATAACCAATGCAATCCAGGAGATAATACCTCCCCCTCTAACAAATTTTATCAAACAATTTACATGACGTGTGTTGCTCACTGGATTAACCACTCATTGGATTCTTATCAAACAACTCATCCCTCTAATTTTACTCCCTCTGGTAACAAGTGTCTTTTGGTAGGTTGTATTCATTATTCCTCTTGTCTTCTTATAACTTCCCTTTTCATTTAGTCCATGCATCCACACAATCACAATCATATTTACGCACACTAGTCAAGGATTTTGCACTAAACAATTTCACACAATCATTACTTTCTTCTTCTTTGCAATATGTTGCATCTTATTTTTACTATCTCCCCACATACTATGTGTTTCATCCCTTACACACTCTTCCTCGTGTAATTTATACATCCTCGTTGTACACATTTGATACTTCCTTTTTTACTAACTACACATTTATTATTACTATGCAAATCATCTACACAATTCAACACATTTTTCTATTGTAGTGTTGGTTCCTCCTTATTTCTTAGAGCTTCCTTAGATTATTTGTGCACCCTTTTCTTAAATCATGTAATTAAATTTAAACTTGTGAATTTGAGGGCATCCTAAGAATGTATTATATTGTAGTTTTCTTTTCTATAATATATAAAATATTAAGGAGTGTCTTGGATCCAAATTTTAGTGGTAACACAATGGTGCCCAAAAAAACATAAGGAGCATAATTGAATGCTCATAATCATAACATGCATTCCAAAAGATGAGATAATGGTATATTTTTATGATGAAGGGCCATCGATGATATATGTTGATACTAGAGCCATTGTCGGTTAGAACATGTTTGAAAGTTTTTTTCAATTTCGGTAATGATGGACAATGGTGGATCACATGTTTCAACTCCCTCTTATGTCATGATATGAAATTTAGAATTGATCTCATAATCATAGAATGTAATGGATGAGGATGCCAATGTCGTATATTACCCATGAAATTTGAAAATTCATTGATGTCAATACTTTAGTAAGGGCCTTGTAATGATTGGAAAATTGGATGGTGAGATCATATATTAAACTTTTAGCCAATGTGATCTTAAGTTTGTTAATGAGGTTATATTTTAACATAATAGTCAATTATGAGTGTAAATATATGACCGGTGATGATGTTGGCATGAGTAATGTTTGTTTATATTTATTATTGGTGGTTTTATTTATAGTGACAATGCAATTCATGCCAACAAAATTTGGAAACATGAAGATGATGTGTCATAGATAACTTTATTAGAAAAATACATATGCGATTGTAGAGGATTTTTGAAGACATCAAGAATTTGGTTTTGTGTAGCCATTACATTGTCAACATAAATATCGCCTTTATCAAGGAGATCATGGCTAACATTATGTAATTAGTGACATTTTTAGTTTTTTTTTTTTTCCTATGATTCTATGGTAGGCACATTTGATAGTATATTATTTCCACTATAGTACTTTATGAACATTGAGATCATCTTATTATATGGGAGGAAATGTGTTGAATTCAAGATATGACACTTTTTAAATATGTGAAGAAGGGATATAATTAAATGGGTTTACTTGTTGACACATTTGAAAAGGGTCTTGCAAAGTATTTTGTGTCATGGATCATAATTATGGGTTTTAAGAGCTTTGGATGAGTTTTTTTAGTATTTTATGATGCACTTTGATTATCCAAATAGTGGACATCCTATATTTGTTTCTTCATCAATATAGCTTCCTCAAAAGACCGGTTGTTAGATTTGTATATATACAACATGTGTTTATTACAATGTTTGCAAAAAAATCGCATGATTTCTAGTTGGGGAATGAGAAAATTGATTTCATAAACATCCGCACTCCAACTTGATACATAGTTAGTGAGAGATTCATCATCAAATTATTTTAAGTTGTACAAGTCTAGTAGTGTTGTATGTTTGAAAACATTAACTAGTAAATGTTAAAGGAATAGTCTAATAATTTGTTCAAATGAGACGACACTATATATTGTTGAAGGTTATTGTATAATTCCAAAGATTGGCCTCTTAGACACAATGCAAAGGTGTAAAATATGAGATAACCATCATGAATTATTAAATAACAAGTGTATTTAAACATACATATATGATTTTAGGCTCCTTCTTTCCCTGTGAATATATCAAACTTAGGCATGTCAAAGTGTCAATGGTATTGTGTCATGGGAACCATTGGATGCATGGGTTCATTACACAATTGACTATACTTGAGTTTGGGATATCTCGTGCCCCGATTTTATAGCTCAAGGTTATGAAAATGATACAATAGGTCTTTGTTGACATTGGGTTCTTGTTGGAATGTGTGATCTTGAAATGGTTAGGTGAATGAAGAAGAAGAATAGTTAAGCGGTATGTGGGTGTAAGTGTGAGAAAATGGGGTATATGTATAGGGAAATTATGAATAATATGGATTGGTGTGATGCGTAAAGTGTGGAATAATTTTTTGGAATGAAACTCAAATGATTGTGTAGTTTTTTTGGAAGAACGGGTACGTGTGAATGAATTTCAACGTTGTAGATCCTAGAGAAAGGATAATAGTGTAATGTGCCTTTGTAGTAGAAGAAGGGGGTTGTCAAAAAAATATTTTAATATTGTAAGCGTGAGCTAGGTTATGATAATATTTTCTTAGGTATTTAGTAATGGAATTTCCAAATTAATATTTAACACTTTTGTAAACTTAGGCTTGAAAGGTGGGATCTATAAGTAATTAAACTAAAATTCTTAAGAAGTGAAATTATATGAAGGGAATATTTAGTATGGCTATCAAGATGTTGGATTCTTTTACAAACATCCTTTGCTAAAAATATCATCATGTGAATGGGATGAATGATCTATGAAGTAGGGGAAACGTATGATAATTGTTGGGTAGAAACCATAGGAGGATAAGTCTAAATCTATGTCAAGATATTTAAAATGATATATTTTGGAGAAAATTAGTTATGGAATAAAATGTTAGAAATGCTAGTGACAAAATAATAAATTACGACAGAAATGTATAAAACATTCATAGTTCCAAATGTGCAGAATAATATAATGCGTGTATGGAAAATCAAAGGTCAATTACAATTATGAATTTCAAGAGAAAAAAATATGGACTATAGAACATAATTTGGAGAATTGAGAAAACTAAGAAAATGATCAGGATAAAAATCATAGTGCAATCACACCTGTGATTGACTTTAGGAAAAGTCTAGACCATAAAATAGAATGTAGATAAATGAGAGAAATAAGAAAATGGTCAAATGGAAAAATATTGACTACGGAACAAAAAGTACAAAATTGTAGGATTGTGAAAGTGATCAGACAGAAAAATCACAAAGCATTCTCATTTTTAATGGCTTCAGGAACAATGTGGGTGCAAAAATCGCAAGGTAGTAGAACTTGTGGCCAATACCGGGAAAAAATGGATGATGAAACAACTTTTGAAATGATGTGGAAATATAAAACAATGTTTTGGATGATTAGATTTGTTGAAAATGTAACCCAAATATGACAGAAAATGTTCAAAAGTCTCTTATAAATATATGGTCTTGTTTTTAGAAATTTGTCATTTTCAAATGTAATATGAAATTATGTTGTGATATAAAATAACTTTGTGTTCTCTCCTAAAAATATGAACCTTTCTATATACCATAAATGAAGCATGAAAGGGAAATTTTCAGATCAATGAAAACCCGTTAAAATGGAATCGCTCATGTGTAATCTGATGGTGTCCCACCCTTGAGGGTTTATGCTTGATGATTAATGATGACAGGAAATAGGGGAACATAAGTGTATACAATCCTTTATTACTCCTTGAAATTTTTGGGGTTGATGCCATACATGTCAGTGTGATTATCTTAGGCAATAAATTTAGTAGTTCAACACAACGAATTCATGCATAGAAATACCAAACACCATGATGAGGAAATTTTTGTGTTGAACACAAAATTATTATAAATTACCTTAGTTATTTATGATTCTCAAGAGCACCTAAGGGTACAAAAGAAGAACATACATATTGTGTGATTTATATTAACATGATATATATATCAATAAAAAAATGATTAAAATAAATATAATATATTTTTGTATTTTAAACAAAAAAATCAAAACATAGTCATGCATTTGATTGTCTCAGTAACTAGATTTTATATATTTTTAGAAAATCTATAAAAAAAAATTAGATATGTAATAAATGATTGTTAGAAAAATAAAAATGGAACAAAAAGAATACTAACCCTAATGAAAAACAAAGATTCAAAAAGAAAAAAATTAATGACAACCAAAGTGGTCCCACCATGGTCACCAAAATGCATTCCTAAATTTGGATCACCCTACAAGATGTGTTATATGGCATTATATTAAATCTCAAATCAACACTACTTAAAAACAAGGGCCAACAATGCCACCATTGAATATATGAGGGAAAATTATAGGCTTTTTTAATAGAGTAGGCTAAACTTCCAAGATATGAATCTAAATATGCATGAAAAACACTTATATATTTTTTAAAAAATCAGTTTAAGGATCTTACTTAGTCAAATCCCTAACCCTTTTAAGGTAATAAAAAATATTTTATCATAGTAAAATGACAAAATATATGAATGAAAGCAAATGGTATATCGGCCACAAGCTAGTTATAGTTATGATTGACTAAAAATCACAAGGACGTCTACAATCAATCGTAGGCACAATTTCCATCTATATTTGAATTTTTCCTAAATAATAGTGCTAATGGCTGCAACAATTCTTTAAGATCCACTTTTTCCTCTTGATAACCTACAACTTTGAAATATACAAGAAAAAAATAAAATTACTTCATATGCACTCAAGTGCACTAAGAGTTAAAGAGTTGGAATGGAGGATGAGTGTTATTTAATTTTATTTTAGTGCATAGAATATGGTGACACATATGGGTGCAATGTATATTGAGGGCTAAGAAGATGAGGGTATACAACGCATAGGAAGTGCAAATGGGTAGGTGGAGTTGTTGAAATTAATTGAGTAGGTGAGGATCAACAATAAGAGGTGTCTTTCAACAAATTTTTATGGCATTTTTAATATTTTATTTGCTTTTATGGGGTTATTTTATTTAATATAGATTATTATTATTTTATAATGTTATTGGTATTTTTATCTAGCAATACCTTATGACAAGGTGCATTATTCGGTGTGTGTGCAAACCTAACATATTAGCACACTCTTACAACACAATATGGTACTCCTATCAGCGATGAGGAGCTTATTACAACTCTCATGTTTCTTCAACAAGCTATTCAAATGTTCAATTTCTTAATTGAATACAATACTTAACAAATACAAGGTCAGTTGTTCTGATCCTAATGATGATTTAATGGATTAATAATACATTTTTATCTCTATATCTAGCTAATCACAAAAATAAAAAAGCATTCATATAGTCAAATAAACACAAAAAAATCATATATTTACAAAAACAAAATATCGAACCTACATGTGACTTGATTACCTAGATTTCTAATTTAAATAAATATTTTCATATGGTTTGATATGTAACATATATTTTTGTACATGCTTCTGAGATGTGCACTCATATGGTATGTTGAGTTTGATGTAGTATATGTACATAAATTAATACATGATGAGAGGTTCTAACTTAAAACTTTCTTGATATACTTTTATCTTCTAGGGACATCTCCCACACTATTCGTGCGCTTTTGTTTTAGCACGATTACTTCACTCCATTATTATGCTCGATTAATTATATGGTATATATGTTATTTTTAAAAGTTAACAGGGGATGACACATGCATCATGCATCTTGTTTAATGATATCTTATCTTTAAACTATATGCCTTTAGGGTTTTTTTTTTTTTCTATTATTTTTACTTGCTTATTTGTGTGTGTGAGTCTATACATGTTTATCATATTTTATGTCTGTGATACATTACTTTCCCTTTTTGTGAATCCTTGCCTCTCATGCATGTGACATTTATTAAGAACTTGTATGTTTGATTATTTGTTTGTTTTGTTCTATGTATGATCTATTTCCTTCACTTTGTTTGTCTTGTGACAATTTTTTATCCCATTTTACAAATTCATGCCTTTAATATGAATCTTTTACATGAGATTGTGATTTTTTTAAATTTATATCTTAGTGTACCATGGTCTTTAACATGAGTACCCCCTTGCAATAACATGATCCCAATAATATCCACATAAGTACAACCCTCAATTTGATCTAGTACAAACTATCAAATATATCCGACATGGGTACACACCATTTCTTTTTATCCTTGTACTCTATTGACACATCTCACGTGCATAAAATAATGGGAAATTTGGTAGATATATTTTACACATATTGATAAAATAGATAGAGTTTAACAATTAAATACATAATTAGATAGGTAAAATGGTAGCTCCCACCCAAGCGGGACCCAAATACATGACCAAAATACTAGGATTTTTGTACTCTCATTACTTGTTACAAGACAACACATGGTTTACTCACAAAACTTCACACCACATATGATGCCAACAAAAACATGAAACTACTCATCTGACAATATGCAGGTCATACAAATAACAAGACAACACAAGAAAGCGGTTCAATGTCGGATGTTCATAACGAACGGGTACAAAACCATGACCTTCTTGCTATAAATTGCACATCATTCATGGGAACCTTCAAAATAACCACATTTTTAGGTTAAATATTTTTATATTAATATTTCGTTATTTAAATTTAATGATTTAGGGAGTACATAAAAAGAAAGCACACATTTTCCTTTTTGGAGACCACATTCCTTTTGTTTTGTTTTTCACTTAGTTTATACCAACTCCATCGAATTTAGTGTCTTTATCTTATTGTGAATACATTATATCATACTAATATTTAGAAGGTTCGTAAGTGAAGAAATTACTAATTAACCCTTGTCTTTTGTCCATGTTTTTTATTTTTTTAGTCATTTCTCAACCTCTTACATCCATATGCCCAATCTATTTCATCATTTCCATTATTTTAGCCTCAAATCGGGCACCCATGGGTGAGGTGCCCATGGGTCCCACCATGGGTCGTGATCCTTCATTGAACTTTCCACCACTTTTTGTGATCTTTCTAGCCATTTGAGATCTATATTTTTTGGTGGTCGGCCATTTCGGGGTTAATTATGAAATTAGATCAAGAGAACCCTATAAATATAAAGTTATGAGACCATAATGAGGACCAAGCACTAGTCACTACTATCATCATCTAGAGTTGCATCCATCTATTGTATTGGAGATCACTTACATCCACATAGCTCCATCACAAAAAATGCTAGGTCATCTACATCACACACAACATAGGGGAGGATTTTATTCTATTCCATGCACACATTCTATTACATTTTCTACATCTAGTTATTGCTCACTACTTCACAAAGTGTGACTGACACAAGAGCACCTAGGGCACATTATGCACACACTCACCAGAACTACATTTGGGTCTGAAATGTAGTGCAATGCTTAGTTAGTAAGCCCATTGTTGTGGCAGCTGAGGTCAGTTTGACCCATTCATTTGCATTTTTTTTTTTAGGGTTTTGATACTTCTTCTTGGTCTTTTGCAAGTATTTTCATCATCTTGGAATATCAATGACATCAAAGTAGTGAAGTGAAGTTAATTTGATGATGTGATAGGAAATGAGGGTTTTGAGACCACCTACCATCCTTGTGAAGATTCAGTTTTAGAATTTTACATAGACTAGGGCACCCATTTGCAGACAGAGCACCCGTGGTGTACCCCAAGTCCCTCTCCAAGGCACTCCATCCAAGATAATACTCTATATCCATCCTTTTAGAGCTTTTGCACGATGATTGTTCCTACTTCAGATTCTCCATTATCAGTCTCTGTGACACAGTCCCATGAGAATATTCTATTTAGATGAGTTCTTTCCTCTTCTCTCTTGCACATTAGGTTAGCATTTCCTTTTTCATAGTTTCTTGGGTCATTTTTATACTTATTTATACATTTATTTACTTTATTTACATTTTTCATAGCTTAGATTAACTATAGTATATCCCCATATATCCACATTTTAGTTAATCATTTTGGTGAACCCACATTTCAACGCTTCCTTTTGACCATGTCGTCTCCTTATCAAGTTATGGCCCAATCTTCTTATCCTACCTTTGCACCAACTAAGGTCTCAAGCATAGTTACTACTACCACTGATTTCATGCGTGTGTGTACCCAACATCCTCCTCACTTTGTCACACCTAGGGCTGATCCATCTATTAATGTAGTTACTACTCATCGTGCTCATCCTAATCCACCTATGGCTCCACCCACATCTATTCCTCCACCCATTACTCTAGAAACTCCTCCCACCACTTCTAAGGGCTATGATATCATTGAACAACTTAAAAATATGCTCGCTAAGATATCTCTTTATGAATTATTGTGTAATGCACTGGATTTTGTAACACGCTAGAAGCCACCCTTTGGGCCATTCATGTTGAAAGTGATAATTTATGTGGTGGCATTTTCACATCTTATACAATCCCTTCGTAATTTACCACATGCTATATCTTTCACTGATGAGGATATGTCACCTTTTCTAAAAATAATCATGTTCTCCTTTTCTCATTACTTGTTGTTAGTACTACTTGCATCAAATGCGTCCTCATTGATAATGGATCAGTTGTTAATCTTTGTGCTCATTCTCTCTTAAAGCAATTGGGTATTAGCGATACTCTCATTTCTAAAAATTCCACTCTCATCCATGGTTATGATTCTACCACTCGCACATGCTTAGGGACTATCTCATTACACATTTGGGTTGGGCCTAAGACTATTCTCACTGAGTTTTATGTCATCGATGCCTCTTTTCAGTTCAATATCTTGTTAGGTAGGCCTTGGATTCACACAATGCAAGTAGTTCCATCTACTATTCACCAATGTGTCAAGTTTTTGCATGATGGCTATGAACATACTATCACCGCAGATCCAGAGCCATTCAAATATTGTCACATAGACCACATTACTGTTATGCCCATACCACCTTCGCAACATATCCCATATAGTAGTCTTGACACATATGACATTGGTCAGTCTAGCACCTCACAATATTCTTCTACCACTATTAGTGCTCCAGCCATTTCTACTTACACCACCACTATTATTTCACCTATAGTATTTGTTCCTCCTAGTGTTCCTTCTTCACCAGTCATGGAACCCTCTACTACTCCACCTATGGTGCACCTACCAACATCCTTGATAGTGTTATACAACATGATGATGTTCACACCGATGACTCTGAGGATTCGATGATGAAGTTGACGCTATCGAACTTATGATGAATCATTGAGACAACTTGATTTTACTCCTCTTGGCATAGATGATTCTTATTTTGAAGAAACCTTTTTGTGGCCGATGGTCTAGGTGAATATAGGTTCAAGACCCCTCCTTCTACTAATGTTATGGTATTATATCAGGGTCTTGTAAATAGTGTCGATGCTATTTCATCTTCTCCTCCACGGGTTGCAACTCCATTGCCTCCTTTTACATGTACATTATTCATCAATAGAACCTTTTGGCAACACATCCCCATCGATTCCCATGTGCTTAGAAACTATTTGTACACATGTGAGTTTGGCTAGGTTCGACATGATGCTCAATGACATTTTACCACCTCTTCATTCACCACATCTCTATCATGGCTATTTTCACATTATATAACTTATGGCTTGCGTGTCTTTCATTTGATGGTATTTGTTGCATGTACCCTTCGTGACTCTCCACTCACACTTGGACAATCCTAGCTTGACTATATTGGTGGTACAATAGATGTCTCATCACTCTTTCTTACATTTCCTATGCCTTTTGGCAATATCTCTATTCATAATGATTCTTCTCCCACTTACATTCCAAACATCTCTCGTTGGCATGCTCATGGTTGTCCACCGATTACTTTTATTGATGAAGAATATGCAATGAATGTGTACACACTCCATCTAATGGGTCCTTATATGACCCTCCTCATTCTATAGCTTATCAGGTTTCGATGATACTCTCTAGTAGGTTTTGATCATGACAATGATGATCTCCTTGATAGTGGCATAGTCACCTTCTCTACCATATACTTGGGGGGGCATCACATCTATACATCCCCACACTCACTCAACCTAGCTTTCATCTATCCTCTTAACATTTTCATATAGGACATCACATTCATCACATGTTCTAGCATCATCATTACATGATGACACACTCTTGTGCTTTGGTTCACACTTGATTGTTGAGGGATTACTACACATGAACCCCACACACTGCACTATAGGACTTACACACACATCTATTCATCATATCTCACATCATACATCATACATTTATCATATCATCATCTACATCATGCATCACATATCATTATCTTCATACATCATACATATTATACATTATCATCTACACATTCATACTATTGCATCATTTACACATCTTACATCATACATTCTACAAATACATGTCTTACACTACATCTTCATCATTTTTCATACATTGTACATTACTGCACTACATCTATATTACGCATTTATACCTCTTCCATTTCTTCACATACATATACATCTTCATCACATTATCATTATCATTCACTATACATTACATTGTACACATCATTCATACATTGCACATTTACACATTTACTCATCATGGTCACATGTCATTTCATAATTTAATATACTACATTTTCTTTATGCATTTGCACTCATTTTATTACTCCTAGTCCTATCCATACTCATTTCCGAGGGTTTACAAATCAAATGGACCTTACACTCATCACACATTTACTATTTGACCTTTCATCATGCGACATTTCTAGCCTAGTGACATACACTTTAGGATAAATCATCACCTATTCTATCATTTTGTAGTGGTATACACCTTAGGTTACATCACCACTCCTTTTCATCTTGTAGTGATATACGCTTAGGGATAAATCATCACTCATCCATTCATCTTATAGTGATATACGCTTAGGCTAAATCATCACTTATATGTTCATCTGGTTGTCATGATATACACTTCAGCTATAGGGTTCACACACACATCATTTCTAGGTCACATCTCATCACTACACCTACACATTCATCACAACACGTTAGAAACAACACACACTTGACCATTTCCCGATGATGCACTCTTGTTTACGGTTCATTCTTGACTTGTTGAGGGGAAAAAAAATGAACCTCATTACATACATTTCCATTCACTCGAGGGGCACATGGCTCCTATCACTCCATTTTGCATTCCATTCCATCCATCCACAACATATTGCATATTATGGTTTCTCTTACTCTTGCTTACTTTTTCTTTTTCATGGTCACTTTATTACACATGCTAGTTAGCTTACTTGTATGTCATTTATCTATATCATCCACACATGTGCGTTCATGTCTTTTTCTAGTTGTGATCATAGATATAGGTCTCTCTTACACATGCACATGGATGCTCGCCTTCTACCCTTCCTACATTGGTCGCTGGGGGCATCCACATTCATCTCTCAGGTGTGCTATTGTTTCATTTTGTACTTAGCACTTTACATTACTTAGTTATACATGCTTTTGACATACTAGTTATCTTTCTAACATGCTAATGGGTGCTTCATGTGCAACATTTTTTATGCAGGGATATTTTCTTCCATACTTGTTTGTTACATTATTTTCTTATTTTTTTCTTGTATGTGGGTTTTGCCCTTTGTTTGGTGTGCACACTTGTTTTTTTTTGTGGCCATGATGGCCTTGTGTGTCTTGCGACATCGTGAGTGATGTCCCATGTTTTATGACCCACTTTGTGTGGCTTCCTTGTCTTCTTGCATGTTTACACTACTTTTCTTGGTAGCTTATACATTGTTTGCATAGATTACACATTATATTTTTACATGCATGCTTGTTCATACTAACACTTGTCTTTGGCTAGCCATCCTTGTTTGTGTGCATGCCTTGGTTTCTACCAAGTGCATTCCCTTCCCCTACAGGGTAGAGTTTTGAGTACATGTGGTTGGTCCTCTTTTGGGGCTCATTCTCCTATCAGTGACATTGCATGTGCCCCCAAAGAGGGGGGCATCATTTTAGGGTTTTAGTCTACACAACACATTTACATCGGTTCAATTTCAGTGCACTTTCCACCCTTGGCATTGTGGGTTTACATACAAGTGAGTGAGTTCATACTAGTCTACGAACTCCATACACAATGGATTTTATAGGACATGGTGTCCTTAGCATTCGGGGAAGCAATTAAAGGTTGGAGGATACAACATGGAATTCCTCCCTATACTTCTTCTACCGTGGTGTTGGATCACCCAAAAACTAGGATGATACAAGAGATCTCTTCACACATAGTTTAGGGAGTAGTTAAAGGTTGGAGGACACAGAGCATTTCCTCCTATACTTCTTCGGCCTATGGTGTTAGATCGCCAAAAAACCCCAAAGTATAGGATATCCTTCTACACTCTTTCTCTCGACATGGATCAGGTGCACATGTTCCATTTACACTCTTTCATTTGCATATTTTACATTTACATGCATCTTTTACATGTGTTTTTACACACACATATACATATATTTGACTACTTGATTGTTTTCTCCTTGTAGGTCTGGCCATATGAGAAACAAGTAGTCAAATGGGGAAAAAAAACAATGTTAACAAAAAAACACTTCATGACAACACACACACATACTAACCATGCAGGTACACTACACACATCAAGCATCAACACACACATTCCGCCCTAGGTTCACTCTCATCTTTTTTGCACATTTTCATCTTTAGTTTCCATGCTCCATCATATTTTTATCATTCCATGCTTTTTCTAGTCCTTTGGCATGCCTTCTTTTCATCACTCTACATCGACATCAGGTACACATCTCTATCTACTTTATGTTACCGAGCTTTCCGCTCACCAACATAAAGTGGGGGAAAATGTAGTCACAAAATCATGCACTTTAGATATTATTTATCCCGGTTCATACTACTATTTAGAAGGTTTTTGAGTGAAGAAAGTACTAATTAACCCCCGTCTTTTGGCCATCTTATTTTATTTTATTTCATCATTCTCGACCTTTTACACCTACATGCCCATCATTTCATGTCATTTTCCATTATTTTAGCCTGCCTCCTGCTAGTATTAGGGCGCCATGGATGCCTGGTCCCACCATGGGGCCCTGAACTTTCCCGCCACTTTTTGGGCTCTTTCTAGCCATTTGAGATCTTTATCTTTTTGGTGGTCAACCATTTGGGGTTAATTATGAAATTAGATCAAGAGAAACCTATAAATATAAAGTTATGAGACCATAATGAGGGACCAACACTAGTCACTACTATCATCCATCTAGAGTTGCATCCATTTATTGCATTGGAGATCACTTGCATCCACATAGCTCCATCACAAGGCACAAGGATAGGTCATATGCATCACACACAACATAGGGGAGGATTCTATTCTATTCCATGCACACATTATATTACATTTTCTACATCTAGTTATTGCTCACTACTTCAAAGTGTGAATGACATAAGAGCACCTAGGGCACATTATGCACACACTCACCAAGAACTACATTTGGGTCTGAAATGTAGTGCAACACTCAGTTAGTAAGCCCATTGTTGTGGTAGTTGAGGTCATTCGACCCATTCATTTGCATTCTTTTTTAGGGTTTTGATACTCTTTCTTGGTCTTTTGCAGGTTTTTCATCATCTTGGAATATCAGCGAAATCTAATACAGGCAGTGAATCTCATGTGACAAACAATGAGGTTTTGAAATCACTTCTCAACCTTGTGAGATTCGGTTTGAGAGCTTTTGCATAAACCATGGTGCTTATTTTGTAGACCAGAGCACTGTAGGTGCCCCAGTCCCTTCTCCAGGTGCTCCAGTCCAACCAGATACTCCAGATCCATCCTTTTTGGAGCTCTGTATAGTTTTTCCTACTTCAGATTCTCACTAGCCAACTCGTGGCACAATCCTTTCCTCTTCTCTTTTGCATATTAGGGTTAGCATTTCCTTTACATAGTTTCTTGGATCATCTATATAGATTTTCTACATTTATTCACATTTTTACAACTATTCATAGTTTAGATTAACTATAGTGACCCCCATATCCAGATTTTTAGTTAATCAATTGTATATACCAATAATATTTGTGATCTCAAGAATTATATTAAATTTTCCCTTCTAATGGTGTTTAGTTTATAAGACAACCATAATATTACATACTACATAACTCAACCCGAATGTCCCGAAAGTGAAATTATTCCTTGTATTTAAGCCTATTCCACAATTTCGTACCCACCGAAGAAAACTATCTACTAGGTTCCTAGGGTAGAACACACAAATTCTTACGGTTTTCCTAAAGACTCTAGGATTATGAACAAAACTTAGATCTAAACATAACTCAAGGCTTACTAAAAAAGGGAAACTCTTGTCCCCTTATAGAAAATGTCCTAGCAGAGTTGGTCAATTCTGATTCCCATAGGTGGTGTCCCATATGGAGAATTAAGCAACCATATTCCTATGGTAACAAGGATTTGAGATCCTATCTCCTCTTGTCAAGTTAAACTACTACAATCCACAAATGTTGGGATGCAGTTTGAGATGCACATGTGTCATAAAAAAAGTACCATGTTAGGGAGTTGAGATCACAAAGTCAAAATATGTGTTCCCATAAGGAACAACTCATCTCTTCATGTAAAACAAGGAAAGGATTACTAATGGGTTAAAAGAAGGTGGTTCCCAAATTTGCTTTGTTCCTAGATCCACATTCGGGGAACCCAATTCGGTAGAGAAAGGATCAACCACGTTCATTGCTTAGCCCTCTATGTTTAACCTCAAGACTACTTTATAATTCCTTAGCTTAGACCCTATGTCCCACATGTCTCAAAAGTGACCCCAAGCCTTAATCTAAAGCATCCCACACAACTTCAACATGCATAAAAATAATTCCTAGAAGGGACCCCTTTTACTCTAAAACAATATTTAACCATTATCACTCCTACGGTTTAGTTTCATGACCAAGATGACAAACAAACGTGATTCAATAGAGATTTGAATTTGTGCCCTTATTACCTCTAAACTAGGAGGTGCCAAAGAGTGTTAAGGAAACTAGGCTCGCCCTTTAATTTTAGTTATCTAACTAATGTGCTCACACACAAGGGGGTGACAAACAAGGATCTTACTCTAAGGTTGTCCTTTTTTTTGCCTTGGTTTTTCTACGAATTCCAAAGTAATTAGAAAAACACAAAGGATTTCATTCATGAATAACCCACAAAAGTATGTTGTTAAAGATTATTTCATTTGAAGTGAAAAGTACATTTGCAACACCAATAAGATATAACCATATAAGTAAATCAATGTAGAGAAGGATGCCCTATTTCCAAAATATGTCTTGATATAACCGATTTCTCACTCATCACAAAATAATTAATAAATAACATTCATGTTCATAACAATATTACTAATACATATAGTTAGTGTTGCATGCATATTTAAATAATAGTTCATATGACAAAACCACTAGCCACACTACCATTTCCTTGTTTTCCCATGTACCTCAACCACCGCATGGTCAACAGACAATGTTGACATGGCATCAAACTACAACCAAACATGATATGTGATTTCACATTTCTCTAAAAATAATGAAACTATATTTAACAAACTTCAAGAAGAGTAAGAATTGTAATGCCATTTCAATTCATTTCCAGAGCCAAGGAGAGAGATAGAGAGAGGAGAGAGAAAACACCATTTTCCACATTCAATTTATTTTCAAGAAAATGTCAACAGAAAGTTTCCTATAGTCATGTATTCGTGTTTACAAGGTTTCTCTATTGTTATTTTTCTTGGATAAGGTCATATTCACCAATTAGTCACAAGTTTCCAAAAATGTCAAATTTAGACAAGTTGCTCAAAAATTAGCATTCAAAAACCATCTTGAGACTCAAACACACGGGAAAAAATTTCTACCTATTCCCTATATATAGGGAAACACTTAGAGCTAAGGGAACCCCAAACTGGAAAACATGATTAAAATGATGCTCATCTTTCCGAGAGCTACCGATCGTAAATGCAAAACAATCGAGAGACCTTATCGCCCAACGAATGGAGAGGCCAAAACCTATTAAAGGAAAACTAGCTTGCGGGACATTTTTTCCAAAATGAGGGTTTGTAGCAATTGTCTCATAGAAATATTAGAGGTATGTGAAAGCCAAAATCCATTTCAACACCCAGGGCCAAAACGGCGGGTTAAAACCAAACTACATTTTTAACTTTCAACAATTGTTTAAAGTTGCGAACTAGCTTGTTGGGCTCCTAAATGCATTACGAAACAAAGTCAAACGGACATCCAAGGAACAACCCAGGGTTTTGGACACTCCACATGACAAGGTACATGGCTAAAGTTTTATTTTCTCATTTGGGTTATACGTTATTTTCCGTCTCCATGAAAACAGTTTTTATTAACATAACACAAAGTCGACAAAAGTAGTTTTACTAAGTTTTCGTTTATCCTGCCAACCACATGGTTTCCAAAACCAAATCTAGTATCATAGTTTATCTATCCATCTTATGAGGTAAAGGAGAGAGTAGTGTTTACATTCATGGGACACTCATTAACTGCATACCAAACAAAGGTCAAACTGCTATAGATAACATGTTTCATTTAATTCACCTAAAAATTTATTCTTCTTTAGTTTGATTTACAACTCCATTCTAATTAAAAAAACTAAGCATTTAAAACATGCAAGGATGAAGTAAGATGACCATTCCTGTTTGGGAATGAGTGACGACACGAAGGGTTTCTAATTGGTCTACCATCATGATTCGTGAGACTGCGCGAATGAATAGGATTTTGTCAAACAGATCATGAGCGTTGTGCCAACCTCTTCGAATGTAGACTGAACTTCCTTGTCACGTACTAAATTTACAACAAAATCAGGCGCCCATTATCCTTTGACGGTTGTCTATGATCTATTCTAGGATCTATATTTGACACCGCTGGGAGAATGTAGGAAACATTACCATGTTTTTTCCTAAAACCCGTCGACGACTTTACGAGAACCCAAGGTGTTTAAAACAACCAAAAATATGTGCAATGTAATAACCAGTGCAATCCAGGAGGTAATACCTCCCCCTCTAAGGAATTTTATCAAACAATTTACATGACTTGTGTTGCTCACAACCAGGTATGCTTCCACATTTATCTTACATAACTCACAGTAACCAGCAATCAAAACTAACCATGCAAACCACCTTATACAATGCAACATTTTAGCAAACATCATCTCAGTCCTCGTGCAGAGATCTTGAAATACTAATCTGACTCGTTCCAAAATTTAAAAAACAATCTAAGAGGATAAATTTTCAAGGAATTTAGTCAAACGGTTTCCCTGCAACGTGTATGCTTCTAAAAGAGACCAAAGTCCTCTTTTTCTATGTTTTATATTGTTCCATGCATTGTGATAAAGATCCCAACCACGCACGCGGGCCTCATGCTTGAAAAGTTGAGGAGTCTGGCTTCCACGTGCCAATTGCTCTTGCTTCAAAATTTCTAAGGCCATTTTCAACACCCCAAACATGTCATTATCCTCTTAATGCATTTGACGGGGATCAAAATATTTTTCAAACAGTCAAAACAGGTAAAAATTGGGCAGCGCTAGCAAGGAAGTGTAGTCTAGCTCTGTGCCTGTCAAATGCATTTGCTTAAAAGTTTCCAAATCCTGATAAAAAAAAAACCAGTCTAATGCGCTTCCAGTAATCCTTGCTGGCCTGTGAGGATGCAATCTAAACTTCAACCATGGTGTTCCATGAGATGACATTTGGCTAAGGCATTTGTTTGCAAAGCCTTAAAGCGTCATTCAACATAGCATTTTGTGCATATCCTGCAATCATCGCATTTCATAAAACAATTTTTTGAGGTACTTTCTTGAAAAGGATGTGTGCCCTGTGTAAGCTCCCAATTTGACCAAGGCAGGAGAATGCTGGCACAGGAAAGTGGTGTTTGGCTTCCCAGGAGGAAAAATGCAATTTCTAGAGAGTAAAAACTTTATTTAACCAACCCATTTTCTGCATTGCAACAACCATTTCAGGTCCAAAGAATTCATCTCTCTAAGGCATTAACTAAAAAGAGAACAACCATGTGCTCTGTCCAGGCTTCCCAAACACCCCTTTAGATTCAATGGCACGCAAATTCACAAAAACCAATAAGTAAACCCAAAATCTTCTCACGGCAACCAAATTTACAATACCAAAAAGAATTTCATTAATTATTTCTTGGTAAGAATTTTCACACAAGTCTTAAACCATAGGGGAAATTTAGGAATATAACATTATTTGATTATTTATGTAAATTTGATAGAACTCCCTTCTATTGCAAATTTCATGATTCATTTTATTATTTTAAAATTGTATTTAACTAAAACCTCACCTACTCCCTGTTAAAGCACTCACGATTATCGTGTAAGAATATTCATATGAAAATTATGTAGATTTATCGTTATTCGTATTACAATTTTTTAGATTGACTTTAATGTTTATATATATATTAATATATATATATATAGCCAATGTGTGTGTGTGTGTTTCAACTTCAAGATTCAAATTGTTTTGAGTTGAAAAGATCGTATGAATAATGACGTCACCACACAAGCTGAAGGCACAAAGGCACTTCAAGGGTTCCAAAGGTTTGTCCATGAAAGGATAACTTCCAAATTTACCTTAATATTTTATTATCGTAATTGCAAAGTTTATTTCATTGCAAATTATATTTACGATCACTTTATCGATAGTAAAAAGAAAACCAAAAAAATTTCAACATTCTATGACCATCCTACGGTCCTTGGGCAAGGGTTATAAACACATTTATTTGACAACCGGGATAGGGTTATCTTGATCCCCAAGACATATGGGTTCAAGAAGACAACACAACACGAGGGGGATATACATCCTTCCCCTATTATAAAATCATATTCCACTATGTGAAACACTCCATGCACTAAGAGTGATGTAAAAACATGGGAAGCCAACAATGAAAATTTCTAACTAGCGAAAAGGGTTATATTGCTTAAAACACGCAACCAAAAGTTAAACACACTTAAAAAATTTCTCATTTTCTTTATGTTTTTGAAGGTTGACATTACTCATTATTTTATTAATCAAAATATCATGTCCTTCAAAAACATTTTCTTAGTTTCAAAACTTATAAAACCTTTTTATCCAATAGTTTAAATGCATAGTGGATTTGATCAAAATCTTGATTATCATTTCGAAACAAATTCATGTGTTTTCTCATAATGGTATTCACCATTTAATAGTTGTTCGATTACATACAGTTTACTTCTTCGGTCTTTGCAATGTTATCACTTGTTAAGGATTTTAACTTTAAAAGTTCAATAGGTTGCCCAAAGTTGACCTCACAATGTCACACAAGGTACAAAGCACATTACAAACGACCCACATAACATATTTTAGCAAATTTTCATGAATGAATCACATCATAAGACTTGTAACTCCACTATGGAAAGACAACAAGTAGTCCACCTAACATAAAATTTCAACAATTATGCCCCAAACATAGATCCAACACACACATGTGAATAACAAACAATGAAGGATCACGTTGATACATATGCAACTAGTATCACATAACTCAAAACCATGACGCACCTAAACACTACCAAGACAAGATCCAATAGCACATACCAACAAAAAGGAGTGTCAAGCCTCAATCCTAACAATATATAAAAATACTCACATGAGAAGCTCATGAATCATACAAACCCACTCTAAATGTCTCCCAAATCTCCATAAGCCTCCCAAAGAACTTCATATGCCTCACAATAGAGAAAGAATCATAATGCCAAAAACCAAGTCGGGTCACTCACCATAGATCTCCGTCACCTTATTTCTCCATGTTAGGTCACTCACCATAGAGCCCCATCTCCTTATTTCTCCATATTGAGTCACTCACCAAAAGAGTATCATCACCTTATCTCTCCTTTTTAATGAGGCCGGGTCACCCTATGGCCTTAAGCACATAGATCACCATCACCTCCACCCAAGTGCCATAGTAACATGTACTCTTAAACTACACCACCCCATGACCCCTTGGGGCATATCCCCATACAATGAAGTGTGTACATAGATCGACCACTCCATGGTGGATCCCATGACCTATTACAACGCATAAAGACATTAGAACTAACATATCAATTGGATTCAAATGCCAAGTTGCAAAAAAATATCAAGCCTTGGGCTAGGCTAGAAAAATTTAAACTCTAAAAGCATGTTTCAAACTAAGCAAAGTAAATGGCTAAATAGCCACAATAATGCAAAGGTCTTTTGTTAGCACAAAACTAATTTAATTCCCAAAGATTTAAAGGTACATCACTTAAGAAAATTGTTGGTTCTTACAAGAAAAGAGAAGAAGTTCAATTTACGAATAAAATACAAACATATAAATATCACATTACGATCATTTCATGGCCACCAAAGGGGTTCTCACCAAGTTTCTAGCACTCGGATATTGAGCCTCAACTTGCAAAATACATATAACTAGAATAAAAATATCTCCATATGTCTTCAAATCACAAACGAGGATCCACATAGTCAATATCACATAGGATTGTTTGATGGACAACCCAAATAGGAGAGAGAAGAGACACTAGTTCACATAAACATGATCCTAAGGTGGTGTACATCCACAATATACTAAGCAATCTTGAGGCATACCAAATAGATAGAAGTTGTTTTTCATTCTACATGAGACTCCACTTTCAAACTCGTACTTGGCTCAAGGTTATGGTCACCTGGTCTACAACTTCTCTCTCCACACATACACTTTTGGATGCTACCCATAGGGCTCAGTAGTGTAGGGTACACAACATAGCACATAACAACGTTACAATCACATTGATGACTTACACACAACAATAACATCTTATGCATGGAAAAATTATGAGGTATAACATAACAATAATTCCATGGCTTACAACATGTACATTTCCACATAACGCACCAAGGGTGTGAGTACAATACATTAGGGGTCATGAAATCACCATATGCCCCTAATTCACAATCAGAATTTATCACATAACAATATGAGTACATATATATTATGAACATAAGGATTTCACATCATGCCATAAATTCCAATACAACACAACATGGTGACATAATGCCATAGTAAAATACAACACAATGGGGATATTCACAATGTAACATATTTCACTATGAAGTAATTTTTCATGCAACACGTTGTTCCACATATACAATATCACTAAAGAATGAAACACTACAACACTTTTTTGGTTCACAAAGCATTCCCGTCAAACAAAAGGTGGTAATACACATGAATTTCATGTTGAATTCAAAAGAGAGAGAGAAAGAGGCAGAAATTACTCATGTAGAGAAACATATCATCATCGAGAAATTCTAATGAAAGTGGTGAGCACAACAAGTGCATTCACATGATCACAATTATAGGTTTGTCACATCACACCAAAGAACACATTACTCCTCCACCATCATGCATAATCACCACAACACCAAATTTTCCCAGAGGTTCAAGAGTATGAACCTTCACTTGATAAGAACGTGTAGCATGACCAAAATAGCTCGATTTTTCTAATCTTATTACTTGTTAGAAGACACACATGGTTTACTCACAAAACACCACACCACATGTGATGAAAAAAAACATGAACACACTCATATGACATGTAGGTCATGCAATTAACAAGACAAAACAAGATGCGTAGTTCAATGTCACACGTTTATAAGGACCGGGTACAAACCGTGACACAACCATAAATTGCACATCATCCATGGGAACCTTCCACATTATTGTATTTTTATCTTACATATTTATTATATTCATATTTCATTATTTAAACTTTATGATTTAAGGAGTACATAACAAGAAATCACACATTTTCCTTTTTGGAGACCACATTCCTTTTGGTTCATTTATCACTTAGCTTATACAAGTTCTATCAAATTTAGTTTTTACTATGAATACATTATATAACTTGATTGATTATTAGAAGTTTCTTAACATTTATACATTAAGTTTTGATTCCAAAAATAGAAACTATGCTTTCTCAAATATTTTTTTCGAGAGGGTCAAATCACATCTACCTTCACAACACAAGAAATATTTATTAAGCTACAAAAATAATCTCCATGGTTCTTATAATTCATATCCCAACATCACAAGGATACATTCTCAAAACAAAAGCAAGTTTAAACTCCCTCTATGGAAAGGGGTTAATGGTGTATAATTTTATATACCAATAATCTTTATGATTCCCAAACATTTTATTAAATTTTCCCTTCTAATGGTGTTTAGTTTATATAAAAACCATAAGATTACATGGTACACAATTTTACTTGAATGTCCCGAAAGTGACATTATGGCTGGTATTTAAAAGCTTCCACACTTTTCCACACTAGGTTCTTGGGAGGAACACACAAATTCTTACGCTTTCCACTCTAGGACTATGAAGAAAACTTAGATTTAAACATAACTCAAGGCTTACCAAAAAGGACCCTTTTGTCACCTTATAGAAAACATCCTAATAGAGTTGGTCCATTACAATTCCCATAGGTGGTTTCACATATCTAGAAGTAAGCAACCATATTCCTATGGTAAAAAGGATTTGAGATCTTATCTCCTCTTGTCAAGTTAAACTACTATAGTCCACAAATGTTGGGATGTAGTTTGAGATGCACATGGGTCAAACAAGTCCCATGTTGGGAAGGGAGATCACAAATCTGAAATGTGTGTTCACATAAAGAACAACTTGTCTCTTTACAAAAAATGGAAAGGATTACTAATGGGTAAAAGAAGATAGTTTCTAAGTTTTCTTTATTCCTAGCTCCACATTTGGGAAGCCAATTCAGTAGAGAAAGGATCAACCACATTCATTGCTTAGACCTCTATGTTTAACATCAAAACTACTGTATAATTCTTTAACTTAGACCCTACGTCCCACATGTCTCAAAATTGACCTCGAGACTTAATCTAAAGCATCCCACACAACTTCAATAAGCATAAAAGTAATTCCTTGAAGGGACCCTGTATGCACCCAAATTTACATGTGCTACATTGTTGGAAAACGGCTACAAAAGTCCCCAATGATGATTCATGTCCTTTAGAAGATGTTTGAGCTCCTAAACCCATCTCCAATGTATATTTGTATCCTAGACATCCTTACTTAGCTTTGCCATGCTTTTTTCCATCTTCATGCTTCATTTTGTGTATGTTTTAGCCTTTAGTACCAAGACGCCGCGTCTTGCCTGGGTGGCAGTTCTAAAACCATTGACTAGGTAGGGTGGCGGTCCTATGAATACCACCCCTGTGTGGGGACGGTGGTCCTAAGAGATTTTTCTAGAATTCGTCATGCGTTTTTTAACATGCGACACTTCACTTAACTTCACTTTTAGGATGCGTTTGTGAACCAATTTTTCTAAAAATAGTTTTGATTGCTTGGTTCTCCTTCCCTCTTCTATTTTTAAATAGATTTAGTTAGTTGGAACTGCCTCTTCTTTCCTTGTGCATGAAGGCACAATCCATCCAATTCCTATATAATCAATGCTTGTATTCAAGAAAATGGCCTGAGAATTTTTGTGTATCTTACATAGTATTGTTGTCACAATCTTGCTAGGAATTGCATAGCCAAGCTTAGATCTCTTGTGTTATCTCTCTTCTACTTGCATTGCAACCAAACTACCTTCAAGATACCATTTCTCAAGCGTCTTCTTCTACTATTGTTCTTGCATTCCCAATCCCTTGGACTCATATGGACACACAAAGAAAGAAAGGAAAAAATTGAGGGGACAGATACAAATACAACCAGATTTGCCAAAGCTCTTGCTTATCTAGGTTGGAATTACTTGTTTGTTTGCTTCATTTGTCAAATTGTCAATTTTGAATCATTAGTTTCAATTACATATCAAATAGAGTAGAAAAATTGTTCATTTTAATTGATTAGGAAATTACAAGTAGATCAAATCATTAGAAATCTTTCTCTTTGACATTACCAGGGAAGTTGTGGGGAACAATAGCTCTTCTAGGGTTATGATTTGTTCTTCACCTCTAAGGTAGGGTTTGAAGGGTTTTTGATTAAATTAGGTTATCTGTTTTAGATTTAGATTTCCATATTTACACAAGTAATTAGCTACATCCAAATAATTACTTGTATTTAGTTTTTTATTAGATTAGAAGTATTGCTTAAAAACTAGAAAATATCAAAAACATTTACTTTTGTTAGATTAGTTTGATTTTATTATTTTTCTTTGATATACTGTGAAAACACCAAAAACATAGATTAAATTTCCTTTGATAGTTAGCTTGTTTTACCAAAATCATTTCAATTCATTCCACATGACCATCAATGACCCACAACAAGAAAAGATGTACAATTGTGATCCTTTGGTCCCACAACCCAACGGGCTAGAATTCTTGACCGACATTGATACGGGTTTACGCTTGCAAGTTTTACACACACCTACTAGGTTTTTTGAGAAAATAGAACAACTAAACACACTAAACATCGAGTTAATCAATCCTACGATTATTGGACTGCTCCTAGAAATAGGGTTTGATTACACGCATGACCATAATAGGACCACACCCTCTACGAGTTTTTGGTTGTGATCCCTAGGTCCCGCAACCCAATAGGCCTACTAACCAATTAGATATTGACACATGTTTGCATGCGTAGGTATTTAGATCATCACCACTTCCACCTGATATCATCGCACAACTTTCCTATTAAACATAACGGTGACTAGGCTAAGAATTTCTAGACTAGACCAGAAAATCACCCATAGTCCTTGTGGTTTCATTACGCCTCTCATTCTCACTTCCATGACCTTGTATGGAAATATATATGAGGCACCCATAGGTCACTTTTCACGTGTTCAAAAACTAGTGAATATAATCTTGGTAGATCTCGATATTGACTGGAGTCTCCGAGCAACTATTATATCATATCAATCCATCACACCACTTTAGATTAGGAGAGAATTCTTTTCCTTAGACTCACAGATCCGATATTACATGTCAAAGATATAAGGTTGCCTCATTAGCTTATCCACCATCACCACACATACACATCCATTTCTATTCTACACCGGTTGTCTCGACACGACCTTGGGAAGTTAGGTGTGAAGAAGGTCACGTGTTGATTTTATTTTGTACAAATTGGTGAACCCTTGATGAAGAGCTAGTCTCTAAATGTTTCCACTTTCTTCATCCATCCTTTATTCTACTGGGTATTCTTATACCCCCGAATATGTTGGTATACGATGAGTATGGTCAACCTATCCAAGTTACGACAGGTAAATTATCAAATAGGTATACCACAACAATCACCTTCGCTCTCAACATGGGTAGATAACCACTCAATTGCTCAAAATCCTCTTCTTCAAGGAACCAATGTTGGTTCCTCTATGCGTATTGAGGAACTTGAGAAAATCACACAGAAATATCGTCATGAGAAATCAAGTTCAAACAACATTAATTTCAATGGGGAAGAAAATTCATATCCTGGGTATTGTTTTGACAACCCATTAACATGTAATCGAACAAATTCCCGCATCTAGATGAGGATAACTTATCACGATACACCAAGAGTAAACAACGCTTCTAGAATATAAATCTAGGATTTTGATAGGTTGCAAGGACATGGTGATGTCCCGCTTGAAAACAATAACACTACCCCTCCAAAATAAAAATTGCCAACGAGGGGTGGCAACATAGTGAATAATTCATAGCAGGATACCACACTCCTCAACAACCTCCAAAAGTTCAACAACAAGCACCTAAAAAAACACCATCCCATCAATGGGTGATGTCATCTTGGCATTAGTAGACAAATTCAAAGAGTTAGAGCTTTCCCAAAATGCTCAAAGTTCATATGCAGGGAAAGAAAGAACTTCTCACTATCCGTAGAATTATGGAAAAGTACCTATTGTAAAAATCCTCCATTTTATATGGGTGCTCCAAACCTAGAGATTTGATAACTAAGATGACAATCACCTTGGGTATGCCCCTCATGCCACATATGGATATATACAACATGCACCAATCGGAAGTGTGTTCTCAAATGCCATACTAGCTGGAAATGCAATGTTCCTTGGATTTGTGCCTTCGACTCCATATCAAAGTAGTCAACCCCCTTATGTACACATGTACTCTAAATCACCACAGTGGGGATATGTACACTTACCTATGTCCTTATGGTCATCCATAGGGGATTCTTTATGCCCAAAATTTTTTTTTATGTTGTACCATTTTAGCAATCGATGCAACCTCTACCTCCCTAAAGGGATCTTTAATGGTTGAAATGTATGCAATGGGGACCTATTCTGAATATCTTAAGGAGCCTCTAGACTTCTCCATCTAGATAGTCATGCTCCCAAGACCCTTTCCTAATATTTTGAAGTTAAAGGGGAGGGTGATCCTAACACTCACATCAAAGCTTATGTAACGGCCATTCGAGAGCTACTCCTGTGGGATGTAGTTGTTGTGAAGATTTTCCTAAGATGTTAGAAGGTATTTCTCTCGATTGGTACTATAGGATACTAGAGGCTTCAATACACTCCTTCAAGAAACTCATGTCTAGAATTTATTAAGGATTTTGATATGAAAAAATTTAAGAACAGGAATTAGAGAATTCCTTCATATCAAACAAGAGCACAATGAGTCCACAGCCCACTTCATTCAAAGGTGGTGACAGGTTCTCTACTCCTCTGCAAGTGCTCCAAACATGGATCAGATAGAGATTTGTGATTTGTTCCTCCACTCCCTCAATAGGGAGACAAAGGAATAAGTTCAAAAGTTCCCACTAAGGAGCTATGAAGAGGTGCTAGAAGGTGCTCTCTAGATTGATCAAGCAGCCATTGACAGTGGTCGTAAGACTTATGGAGAAAATGGAAGGTTAGTCACTCCTAACCAAAATAACCCTGGTTACTCCAACAACACAAGCAATAATCAAGGACCAAAGGTCCTTAATAAGAATTGTGGGGTCATAACTGATGGTGTTATTGATTAACCAAGAAGCCCAATGTTTTTAGTGCTCCTAATACAATTTCTAGCAATAACAAAAACAATGGAAATAATAAGAGAAAAATAATAAGTCAATGTTGTAGATTTTACTTCATTCTCAAAGAAAAACAACATAAAAACCTTAGAAATCAAGACATATGAAGACCCAAGGCCATAACCAATTAATGCATCCTAGAATTTACCAATAAAATCCCAGGACATGTTGGCACATCACTCAGCCTAGACTGAGCACTCACCCAAAGTGTGCAAAGGTACCATGCCCCTGTTTTGGGTTACTATTGTTGTAGGAAGTTAGCATGATGAAGACTTATGCATTCAGATCCATACTTACTAGATCATTCTACAGTACATGTTCAAATCTATATCTAAAGAATAACATATTTAAATGATAACCAAGATGAGATCAAGCATGCAAGATCCAATTATACTCAGAATTAACACTCTATTTCAGCCAATACACTCCACTATATTAAACATGATAAATACACAAAAGCTCATTACATTAGATAATACCATAGTTTATGCGCGCATCGGATTTGGTAGCATAACCTCACAATGACTCAGTTCTTACATACTATTTCTATGCTACATAGTTCACTACATATTTATAAGGGTGGGACTTTCCCTTCACCACTTATCTAATCCCAAAAATAGGTCACATGCTGAAAATAGCCATGTGCCTTTACAATTACAGCCACACATGTAAGTGCGCTAACAATAGATTTCTCCTAGTTAACTATCAGTTGCAATTCTATCTTTAGCCCGTATCCATGCAAAGTGCTCCATAGTTGTTCTTCCAAAAATAGCCCATGTGCATGTCACACAAGTCTTCATCCCATTTGTGTGCTCTACACGCCATCTTCCAAAAATAGATCATAATCATGAAAAATGGCTAAGTTATGAATCTCTCTCTATCCTCCTCGTGTGATTCCCTTCCGATCCTCCTATGCCTTTGAACGCACTCTACTCTTCTCTTCCATGAATCTTTTGTATGCCTTCGCTAAGTGTTATACATTGTCTATTCAACATTACCCCACACTAACTACATTTTTCCACCCTGACAATGGTTACCTTTTGAATGCTCAAAGAATGAGAAAGAATATAAATGGAAGATAGTAAAGAATTTTCTATACAAAAGAATGATTTACTTAGTAGTATCCTCTGCTTCAACTGGAAGAATGAGTTTGGGATATTCTTCCTTTATTTAGCCTCTAATGTCTACCATTCACTCAATGTGGCCTCTACTTTTTCTAGAATATCTACTACAATAGACTCCAGCTCATCTTGGGAAATGTCCCCCTTTTCATTCTACAAAACCAGAACAATGTTGGACATTGCAGACATTCTTCCCTCTAGCAGATCCATCTTCTGCGCTATAACCTTCCCCAACTCATCTAACCTTTCCTTATGGGGTTCTGTGTTGCTGCAAGGGCCTCGCACTTTTTTTTTACCAATGTCCAACTCTCTCGTGTGACCAGTGTGTCATCCTTCATCACTTTTAGGACTTCATTGTCCTCTACCATGGTCCTTATCCTGATGACCACCTCTAGAGCTGTGCAAATGTTCAATGCTTGGTCTACTTTTCTCAGCTCCTCCTGCAAGCTTTGGAGCAATGCCTCATAAGATGCAATCTTCCTCATCACCGAAGCCTTTTCTCGCTCTGCTTCCTGCTCAAGATTTTTTGGTGTTGGCATGCACATAGGTCCATCCTCAAGCACCAAATCCACCAAGGTTTGTACATAATGCATTTCCGAAGGGAATTTTTCGGTACCTTGGACTCCAAATGTGGTCTTTCTTTCAGGACATTGTCTCCAATCTCCTCTGCCATGTTGATAAAAAAGTGTTCTTCTTCTATGCCAAGTCCTTCTCTTGTTGTAGGTGCACTATCTCTACATCTTTGGCCTTAATCTCCTCTTTTAATGCACCTAATAGTTGCAACCTTATCTACATTCCTCCTTGCCACCTCTGTTGATACCTTCACCAAGGCATTACTTACTTGTTCATCTAACATAGCAATAGGATTTACTGTTATGTGTCTGGCCTGAGGTGCCTTCTTCAATCTCCTCGATACACAAGACTCTTCACATATGTGAAGTCTGGTTTATCCATATGTGTCTACATTGACCAAGACAACTACTTCCTTGTGCACACGGTGGCCATATCCTCATCCATCATCTCCCATCCATACAATTATTTAAGGCCCACCATGCTTTGGAAATGGGAATGGAAAAAAATTTTACTTGTGTCCTCGAGTAGCCCATGACTAGTGCAGTATACTCCCCACTTGTCCTCTTGATCTTGGCCCTTAGGAACTTGAGCATCAAGATTTGGAGCTTATTCTGCTATGCCTTGAGTAGTCTCTTGCTGTTGTCTCATCTACCTCCTTTTCTCCTTCTTCTCCATCCTTCATTTCTTCATCCTTTGGCTCTTCCACATCCTCTAGAGGTGTAGGAGATTTGGGTGCACTCTCCTCAAGACTCTTCACCTCCTCATTCAGCTTTAACTTCCTTCTTCTCTTCTCAGTTGGCTCCTTCTGTGGAGAGAGTCGTGGTGATCTGCGCACTGATTGTGGAGTAGCACCTTGGGTTCTTGTTCTCCTAAATACCCTTTTGAAGTGGTGCTCTCCTTATACTACATCTAGGTCCTCATCATCTCCTTCTTTCCCTTGAGGTGGTGTAGTCGCACGCTCAATTCCTACCTTGTCTGTAGGTTGTCTTCTTCCTCTATGCTCTAGGCCACCACTATCTTCTCATTCCTCTTCCTCTTCATCTACCACTATGGTCTCTGTAGGATGTGGGGTTGGCACATTTTCTACTGTATGCTTTCCCTTAGGTGGCCTTGGAAGTGTGAATTCATTTTCCACATATTTTTGTTCTCTAGCTTGGGCTTAAGTTGAATATACATAAGTGCTGCTCCAACATCTCCAACGGCCAAGCTTACCAGCTTCATGCTTATTATATTTGAGATAAGCCTCTCAATGTAGGCAGTCCATCCTAGATATACATATGATTTTCTTAGAGTGTGATAATCACAATCTACCTTATCTATGATGAAGCTTAGGTGGTGTGCATCTATGAACCGGTGAATTGATGCCTAGAAGTAGTGTTGTGAAGGCATATGGTAGTTTTCACCAAGGGCTCCAAGCTCCATCCTTCATCATAAATCACATGATGCAAAAATGTTGGTAGACTGCAAACTGTACTACCTTACCCACCACCAAAGGTAACTCCTTGGGTATGCGCCACTCCTCTTCAAACACCGCGTAGAGCCTATCATACCACATCTCTCCGCCCTCTATCTTAAATGGCCCACTCATGGTCCCTTCACATAAATATTTATTAAATCTTTCTTCTAGAGATTTATTTTCCATGGGGTACTCCCAAATCTTCTCCTTTGGCCCATCGGGCACTCCAATCTCCATAAACACCAAAGATAATAAAATAGTGCCAAAACTAATTTTTCACCTGTACATGCTTCTTCAATGATTGTCTTTGCTATGTGATCCGTGAGATTATAGATCACTCCTTGAGACATCTTCCTTGCAATGTGCAACCACATTGTATTCACCTGCGACCACCTTTCTTGGTCATTCAACTTTGTTACAAGATGGGAAGCTTCCTGTACTACTGGGTACTTCTTCAATTTGTTGATGTCCATGCCCATGGACCCTTGGTATATCCTAGCTCCTTCCTTGTCTCTCTAGGATCACTGCCTTATCTATTAAGTCACTCTCCATATATCTGCTCCTGAGGCCCTTAGTCCTGTCACTATTGAAATCAAGGTGGTTGTGATTCTAACCCTCGTCATCGGCGAAGTAGAAGAAGTCCTCATGGACTCTTCTCATCAACCATCGATACAATGGTTCATACTTTCCAAAGTATGGCAGCTCATACAACTGGTAGACTCCAATCTTCTTTAGTAACTTCTCACCAAAGCATCATCGTACACTGACATGTCTTTTGTTGTGTGTTTGTTCATTTTTTGTGCTCAACAACGCATCTAGCTCCTTCTTATTATGATGTACGATGGTTGTAATCACTGATTTTACATTTATAGATGTGGGAATCCCATTCTTGTCCCACAATCACGCCCTCTAGATACTGCATTTCTGAGAAATTACTCTCGGGAGCAATTTCTTCTTCCACTTCGACCTTCTTCTTCCCTTTTACTCCTATTGCAGGTGCTTTCTTGGTGCCATTTGAAAATTTCTCCTTTCTACCCTCTGTAATGAGCAATTTAAACCCTAGTTTGAATCTCCATGCCCTAGTGGAAATTACATGCCCTATCTCCTTCGTAACATGTCTGCTTCACTCAAACCCTTCACCTATGGGAACACAAGCTTCTCTTATGCACAAATCTTCTCTCCATATCTGGTTTCACACTCTTCGCACCTCAACACGATTCTCTCGGCTCATTTGCACTTAGCTCTTTTCAAATTATCTCAATTGTAATGGTAAAAATGAACTCACATCCCATCCTTATATATATTTTCAAAAATTTAGTGCATTTATTTCTCCTCCACCTACCAACAATCCTCTCATTAATCGACCATTTTCATTCTTTCCGTGTGGTACATCTTCATGCCCAAGCTATAACCTTCTCTAGCATGCCTTCCTACCTTCTAGTTGTGGACTTTCTCTTCAGGGCGCCTTCATGTGCCCGAGTACCTCACCACTGTGCCTTCCCTTGGTAGTTCCCATGGCCTCTACTTACCTCGTGTTATACTTGTTTCTTCATTCATCTCCACCTATGGTCCTCGTTCCTAGAAGAAATCTCTTTTTTTTCAATCCTCCAACTTTGAATAACACCCGTAGTAGTTTTTCCTTTCATGTGTACTTATTTTCAATAGTCTTGTACCTAGATATCAATAACCACCCCACACTAATGGTATGTGCAGTCCTCTACGCATATAAATTCTTTAAATAGTAATTAGCTTATGGTGCACAAACGCTGCTTATTACACAAAAACACCAACTAAATTGACAAAGCATAGCGACAAAGAAGGAAATACATTAAGGAAAATACAAAATTGAAAACCTAATCTAAATGGAAACATTGCCTTATTACAAACACCAAGAAGACTTATTTATAGTAGGGCTTCAACCTACTCCCGTTAAAGTACTTGGGTAATAGTGTTCCATCAAGCGCCTCTAATTGGCAAGTGCTTGTTTCAAGTATGTGAGTGACAACATATGGCCCCAACCAATGTACTTTGAGTTTTCCTAGATGGCACAAAAACTTAGAATCATAGAGAAGCACCATTTATCCTATCTCAAGATTTTTATCCCTGATGTGCCTATCATGCCATGCTTTGCCTGGCCTTTTCTTGTTTTTGACTCCAATGTGCTATTTTCATCATTCATCCATCTTGATTAACTTTTCAATCCATTCTTCTAATGCTTTCTCATCAGCTAAACCTCCAAGTGCATGTAATACACAAAGAAGGTAGCATGAATTCTATAGAAGAACTGCTTCCATGCCAAACACTAACTGAAATGGTGTGGCTTTGTTCAACCTTTTATATGTTGTGCAATATGCCCAAAGCATGATAGATAATTTATCATCCCAATCCTTTCTCCCAACATCACAAATTTTTGTCAATGTCTGGCTCAAAATCTTGTTGAAATCCTCAGCAGTTCCATTTTCCGAGGATGATATGGTGTAGTCTTATGGTGTGCAATCATGAATTCATCCAATAAAATTTGATTGTCTCATTCAGAAAATGTGTGCCCCTATCATTGGTCAAACTCAAAGGACATCCATACCTTGTAATAATATTTTCTATAGAAACCTGGCTGTTGTAGTTGTTGTACAATCCTTTGTAGGTGTTGCTTCTACCCACCTTATCAGATAGTCTATGCAAGTAATGATATAGCGTGATCTAGTCCTATGTGCGGTTGGTGAAATAGGACCCACAAAATCAATATCCCATTTCTCAAATGGTTCTACACTAGTAATAGGTCTTAGAGGCATTTCATCTCATTGACCTAGTTTCCCAAGGCGTTGATAGTGATCACAAGCCTTGCAATATGCTTTACAATCTTTATACAAGGTCTCCCACCATAATCTAGCAAGTAGAATCTTATGCATAGTGGCATCACCTACATAGTGCCACCTATAATACCACCATGAGCTTCCTCCATGATGTCCTTACATTCATGTTCCATTAGACATGTGGTGCAATACTTCATCGACCTAACTAACTTATGCAGTCACTTTCACCGTTAATCAACATATGGGGTGCAAGCATATAGAAAGTTGTTTCTTTTCTAAGGATTTCATTCCTTCTGGTGTCATACCTATCCTTAGAAATATAACAATGTCCTCTAATTACGATGGCACATGTTGTAACCTATATAACTATGCATCATGCATGGTGTCTTTAATGGTCTCGTGTCTCTTCTCCCGATTGTATTCTAGATAAATGGTCTAGTCCGAGTTACTTTTCCTAGTTTTACCACAATTGTGAAATCAAACTCTTGAAATAAGAGTACCCATTTGCATATGTTCCCCTGTAAAATGGGCTTGTTTACCAAATAAAAAGAAAAATGGTGTAGCTAGCAGGTTGGGTAAGTGCACAAAATTGGGGGGCCAAAAAGTGGACAAGGATGTGAGAAAAAGAAAAATGTGCTCACGTTTTAGTTTGTTTGGCTTGGGAATCACCAGAGCATAATGCATACACATTATGTTGAGTATAAACAAAAAAAAAAAAGAGGCCCGAGCCTCTATCATTTTTCCTCCCTCAAACGTGAGTTTCAGAGCTTGTTCGTGCCCTCACATTTTTCCATTCAGTTGGATCTCAAGCTCAAAGGATTGTTTCTGGATCGTCGGGAAGATCTGAATTGACGATGGCACCATGGAGAAGAGGTAAGCACATTTCTTTTCTCAAAATTGCATTGAAATATGATAATTATAGATTACAATTTGAATTGAGTACATATTTTTTATTATTACAGTTAGAGGTCAAGGGAATCAACCACAACCAAACCTGTTATTCCTGACATCCCTCCCGACACTCCCACAATTTCTCAACATCCCTTGGGTAGTCAAGAATATTTAGCAGCCCAAATAGTTGAAAACAAAATTGAAATTGAGGATTTAATCAAAACAATGAGGGATGCACAATCTACAAACCCCCACCACGCCTCTCTTACAAACACATTAGAGGAATTACTTGTTCAAATTGATGTGGAAACGGGGAAAATTGATCATTGGAAAACTTACAGAGAGGGTTGTAGGGTTTATTATTCCAACAAATTTTCATATGTGGATGTAAAGAAAAAATAAATTTCAAAAGAACTCATATGCACCTTATTCACGGATCCTGCACTAATCTTACTGTTCCATTGACATGTAAACAATTTCCCATCCATTGGTGCAATAATAATTTGATTAGAAATAATTTTTGGGACCGATGGTGGATGGTGTTTGATTTTCCACCTTGTAATAACAACGAGGTGCCACTATACTTTCTGAGGAAACTCTATTGCAAGTTTATCCTCAATGAGATCCCAAATTATTTTGATTTTTGAGATTTCCAGGGCCGAGGAAAAGGATCTGCATAGGATCAACTAGGTGCACAACATGCACCTATTCGGTGAGGGTAGATTCCTCATAGAGAATCCCTAACCACGAGATTGTCCCTCAGCGGTGAAGGAGACAGTAGAGATTGATACACTCCACGCACTTTAAGGGCTATCTGCGACCCTTATTTGACATACGAGGGATATTTCGAGCCAGATGCTCACGGAGGTACAGAGTATTCCCTCAAGGAGTACTAGCATGAGGCCACATTTTTCTCGTCATGTGGTAGCATATGTTTGGGGCTCAAGGAGGATGATACTTTCATGCGTATTGATTTTGGTGCACCTAGTGCTAGGGATGAACACGATAATGTCACTATGTCATATTTCCTTTTGAGTGAGACATTTGGATTACATTCATTGGCATCACCTTCGCAGGTAAATTTGTTATGTTTTATTATGTGTGTTACAAAAATTTTGAAGCACGTGATTTACTTATATATGTTAAATTTTTGAAATAATTATATTTGTACATGTACATGCATTGATATTACAGACACGAGAGGCACATCTTCATCCCGACCACAGGCGGTGAGCACCATGCATACGCATACATTCACAGAGGTAATTTATAATGTTAATTATGTAAAATTTTCACATACATGTGTGTGTGTGTGTGTGTGTGTGTATTTGCATGTATATATATTAGTTTTGAAGTCAAATATATGTATGTTCTTGTATGTCCATCTAACTCACGTGATATACATGTTTGATAAAGATGTTGACTTCACCGGACACCCCACCATCTCTACGAAAAGTAGATAAACGTGTTGCCGTTGTAATTTCATACGCACAAAGTAACTCACTGAGGTATTCAAACAACACGTAAATTTTGTTAAATTTCTCGTGTAATTCATATTATGTTAAATTACATGTTAGTAATGTCTTTCATTGTAGAATTATTAAATTATGTTAATAATGTCCTTCATTGTGTGTATGCAGGAGTTACTGCGATAGGTATGCAACCTTGTTCATTTGATTCACGGTGCATGGAGGGGTAAAAACAATAGTTCTATATTGATAAAATTAGTTAAAATATTGTCATTATGTAGATACATGTACTTAGCTCTATTTTCGCTAATTCGATGTTAGATTTTTGATCTTATGTCTATGTAGGGAACTTCAACCCCCTCCATTTTGACTTTGAGGGCACGAACTCCTCCATCTCATTGTCTTCGTACCCGATTCGTACTACAGAGCTCCGGTGACTCATCGGCGTGAGATGCAAATTCGGCATGATTGATAACTTGCGGTAAATTTGTTTATTTATGTAAATAATTTCATTCTAGCATTGTCTTAAATACATTTTGAAAACATATATAAATTAATTTTTGACAAAAAAACATTGTTTGCATTTATAGGCTCATCTACAAGCGAGTATTCAGCGGAAGAGGACTCGAAGCATGGGCTTGGGCAATCCAAAGTCATCTCATGGATCTCCATCTTCGCCTAAGGGAGGGCCTTCTTCGAGCAAGGCCAAGAGAGGGATAGATTTTGATGAGTAGGAAATATATATGTCTTACATGACATTGTTTTTGTATGCCTATGTGCATGGCATTGTATGTAAGCCTATATGGCATTTGAACTTGATGGTATATGACCTATTTGGGAATTTTTGTATTTATTATGCACATTAAAATACTATTTGGAACTTGATAATTTTGTATGAGACCTTATATTTCTGAGATTATTTTCGCATGAATCTAATATGATGTGCACTTGACAATATTTAAGACATTATGGATTATTTTTTCATTTATTGGTGATGTACATGTACTAGCATTTTCAATGTATAATATGCATCAAACTTTGGAAATTAATATTTATATAATGTATGTATATAAAGAGTTACCTTATTTGAGTAATTATTCATTCAATTTATTAATGTGTAATGTGGATTTACCTTACTTGCGCTTCTTCTTACTCATGGTCTCTTTATCTTGGTTCCTATCTTATCATGCACTTACCTACATTCTTCTATGCTTCATAGTCTTCTCCCTAATTAAAACACCCAATATTCATCACAATTTTATGCCTTTCATCTGTTTATATTTTGAGAATGTCTCTCCATATACATTACTCCAATGCTTGAGAATGTCTCGGATGTAATGACATTACGATTCGAGACACTCAATGATTCTTGATTGTCTAATCTCGTCCAATTCGTGTTACTACCTTTAAATCTTTAGGCATTTCAAGTTATTTGGATATCACATCACACCCTTCACTAGGCTTGATTACTAACCATGTCCTTTTAAGGTGCTTTTGAAAGCATCCATGGGTTTATCATAACATAAATCATCAATGAATGGAAGGTCACTAAGCCGTAGGCCATTTGAATCCCATCCAGAACTAAACAAGAAAGATTTACTAGGTGATTGAAAACTCCCATGTGTTCTTAGAAATACCCCTATCAAATTCATTATTAAGCCAATCTGGTCATTCAGTGGCTCTTAAGCGACTACGCTCGGACGGGGTACCCTGCATTGACTCAAACCGCCTTTATTTCTCACGTTTACAAACAATAGGACAGCGAGAGAACCGGATGGAGAGGGAGAAAATTGCGAGAGGATTTTATAGAGGGCCCCAACATGGAGCTCTCGGTTCTAACAAGATGTCTCTAGGTGCCCTGAGTCCGAGAAGTCACCCGTCAAAGATATAGCGTGTTTAGGCCTCATGGCTCTTAAGCGATAACGCACTGGGCAGGGTAGCCCGAGAGCACGAGGAGCATAGGTAAAAAAGAAGAAGCCTCCACTAGCGTTCACCAGGCCATTTAGACGTGGTGGCGTAGTTGGTTTGGTCCCACGAGCTTCCGTTTGTAAAGTACTGACCTGGTAGACCTCTACACTGACTCAGACTACACTATTTATCGCATTTGCAAACAATAGGACAGCGAGAGAACCAGATGGAGATGGAGAAAACTGTGAGAGGATTTCATAGAGGGCCCGACATGGAGCTCTCAGTTCTTACGAGATATCTCTAGGTGCCACAGAGTCCAAGAAATCACCCATCAAAGATATGGCATGTTTGGGCCTCAGGGCTCTTAATCGACTACACACTGGACGGGGTAGCCGAGAGCATGGGGAGGATAGGGAATAAAAATAAGCCTCCACTAGCATTAACCAGGCCATTTGGATGTCTTGGCATAGTTGGTTTGGTCCCGTGAGCTTTGTTTGCAAAGTACTGACCTCCGACAAACCTACACCGACTCAGATCGCACTATTTCTTGCATTTGCAAACAGACAACGAGAGAATAGGATGGAAAGGAGAAAACCGTGAGAGGATTTCATAGAGGGCCTCAACATGGAGCTCTCAGTTTTGACAAGACATCTCTAGGTGCCATGGAGTCTGAGAAATCACCCGTCAAAGATATGGCGTGTTTGGGCCTCAGGGCTCTTAAGTGACTACGCCCGGACGGGGTAGCCCAAGAGCACGGGGAGCATAGGGAATAAAAATGAAGCCTCCAATAGCATTCACCAGGCCATTTGGATGTGGTGGCATAGTTGGTTCGGTCCCACGAGCTTCCATTTGCAAAGTACAACCTCTGGCAGACCTACACTAACTCAAACTGCACTATTTCTCACGTTTGCAAACAATAGGACAACAAGAGAACCGGATGGAGAGGGAGAAAACCGTGAGAGGATTTCATAGAGGGCCCCGACGTGGAGCTCTCAGATCTGATGAGACATCTCTAGGTGCCATGGAGTCCAAGAAATCACCCGTCGAAGATATGGCGTGTTTGGGCCTCAGGGCTCTTAAGCGACTACGCCGGACGGGGTAGCCCGAGAGCACGGGGAGTGTAGGGAACCAAAATGAAAGCTCCACTAGCATTCACAGGCCATTTGGATGTGTTTACATAGTTGGTTCGGTCCCACGAGCTTTCGTTTGCAGTAGTACAACATTTGGTAGCCCTACACTAACTCAGACTGCACTATTTCTCACATTTACAAACAATAGGACGTGAGAGAGAACCAGATGGAAAGGGAGAAAACTACAAGAGGATTTCATATGGGGCCTTGACATGGAGCTCTCAATTCTAACGAAATATCTCTAGGTGCCACGGAGTTCGAGAAATCACCCGTCGAAGATATGGCGTGTTTGGGCCTCAGGGCTCTTAAGGGACTACGCTCGGACGAGGTAGCCCGAGAGCACGTGGAGCGTAGGGAACAAAAATGAAGCCTCTAATAGCTTTAACCAAGCCATTTGGGCATGGTGGCGTAGTTAGTTTGGTCCCACGAGCTTCCGTTTGTAAAGTATAACCTTTGGCGGAGACTCTACACCGACTGACTCACACTATTTCTCGCATTTGCAAACAATGGGATAGAAAGAGAACCGGATGGAGAGGAAGAAAACCATGAGATTATTTCTTAAAGGGCCCCGAGCATGGAGCTCTCGAATCGACGAGACATCTCTAGGTGCCACAGAGTCTGAGAAATCACTCGTCGAAGATATGGCGTGTTTGGGCCTCAAGGCTCTTAAGCAAGTACGCCGGATGGGGTAGCCCGAGAGCACAGGGAGCATAGGGAAAAAAAAAAAAAAGCCTCAATAGCTTTCACCAGGACATTTGGATGTTTTTGTAAATTTGGTTTGGTCCCATGAGCTTAGTTTACAATGTACAGACCTCGGCGGATTCTCTACACTGACTAAGGCGCACTATTTCTCACGTTTGCAAACAATAGGACAGCGAGAGAACCGGATGAAGAGGGATAAAACCACAAGAGGATTTTGTAGAGGGTCCCTATGTGGAGCTCTTGGTTACGACGAGACATATCTAGTTGCCACGAGTCTAAGAAATCACCCGTCGAAGATATGGCGTATTTGGGCCTCGGGGCTCTTAAGTGACTACACGGGGACGGGCTAGTTCGAGAGCACGGGAGCATAAGGAAACAAAAAGAAGCTCCACTAGCATTCACCAAGCCATTTAGACTTGTTGGTGTAGTTGGTTCAGTCCCGTGAGCCACGTTTGCAGTGAGTACAACATCCGTAGCCTATCTTGTCGACTGACCGCACTATTTCTTGTGTTTACAAACAATAGGACAGCGAGAGAAACGGAAGGAAATGGAGAAAACCGCGAGAGGATTTCATAGAGAGCCCCAACATAGAGCTCTCGATTCTAACAAGACATCCCTAGGTGCCATGGAGTCTGAGAAATCACCCGTCGAAGATATGGCGTGTTTGGGCCTCAGGGCTCTTAAGCGATTATGCCCCGGGCGAGGTAGCCGAGAGCACGGGAGTGTAGGAAACCAACACAAAGCCTCCAATAGCATTCACGGGACATTTGGATGTTTTGGTGTAGTTGGTTTGGTCCCACAAGATTCTATTTGCAATAGTACAACATCGGCCCTACACCGACTTTAGACTTGCACTATTTCTCGCATTTACAAACAATAGGACAACGAGAGAACCGGATGGAAAGGGAGAAACCGCGCTAGAGGATTTCATAGAGGGACCCGATGTGGAGCTCTTGATTCGATGAGACATCTCTAGGTGCCATGGAGTCCGATAAATCACCCGTCGAAGATATGGCGTGTTTGGGCCTCAAGGCTCTTAAGCGACTATGCCCGGATGGGGTAGCCGAGAGCACAAGGAGCATAGGGAACCAAAACGAAGCCTCCACTAGCATTCACCAGGCCATTTGGACATGTTGGCGTAGTTGGTTTGGTCCCACAAGCTTCTGTTTTCGTAGTACAACATCCGTTTTGAGTAGTACAACATCCGGTAGGCCAATCTGAAAGAATCATAGTTATGAGGAATTCATGGACTTGTATGAGCATCTTAGTAAGCAACATAAACAAGAAAAAAAAGGTGTAGGGATGGTTAGGATACAATGCACTATGGAAAATCAGTGGATGCACAAGTTGGAAGTAGAATATGAGGCACTTTGCAGTAAATATCATGACCCGAGTCAAGCAGCGCATGTCAAAGAAACATTGTAGTAGAAGCCTACCATCACTAAGGAGGAGGTTCTACATGCACGGTACCCAGATCCCACCCATCAGAAGGAGGTTTACTAGGAAACCATGGAGGTACTCAGGAATCTTCAGGGTGAAATATAGTATTTAAAGGAGCAATCACGAAAGATGGAGAAAAAGAAAGCATCAGAGATGATCCAAACTGATATGGATGACTTGAGAGAAGTGTGTAAATTTTTTTTTCCAGGAGAATATCATTCCATTGTTGGGGAATTAATTAAAGGGAAACACCCCGTGCAAAAGTATTGACACTAGACAGCAGATCCTACATTATGAAAAGGAAATAACTCTGAATGTTGTTTTGGATGAGTGGCTATTGAGTAATATACGATTGATACAGGTGTGGAAGTCAATGTTCTTACTTTAAATGCAAGGGTATAAATGGGGAGACCTCCATTGTAGCCATCCTCTAATGTTTTGTTCACGGCTAATCGAACTAAGGCCACTCCCATCGAAGTTTTAAAAGATGCATCCATTACCATACAAGGAGCCAAGTTCACTTGGATATTTTTTGGTTTTAGTGCTGGCAGAGTCAGATAGCTTCCCAAATCTATTGGGGCGTCCTTGGTGCTATGCAAATAATGTTGATCTTTGGTTCAACAAGGGTTATATCAGCTTTGAAAACAAGGATGAAAGAGTTATTATCCCTTTAACAGATGGAAAATCTATGCCCTATGTTGAGCCCTTGAGTGAGGAAGACCTAAATAGGATTTATGTACATGCCATCCGGGATCCAAAGGTGCTTGAGCCATGTAAAGAAGGAATTATTCAAAGTGAGAGGATGCACAATCATTAGCGATACTACAAGTGTTTCTTGTGATAATTGGGCTCATAACACTTATGAGTTGGTAGGGCATGAAGTAAAGAGCATATTTCTAAGGTCAGCAAATTGCCTTATATTAGGAGAATAGGTAACAACTTGGTACCTTGTTACACCTTTGGAGAAGGAGACTCTATGGTGTTCCTGCACACCATGGAGGGATAGTGGATAGACCTATTGGAGAGAAGGAATATGCTAACATATACCCTACGTGGGACAATAGTGTCTTTGGTGAGTGGTCCACAAGGATAATCTTGTAGGATGGAATGAAATTAGGATTGCTCTTACCACGAGGTTCTTGGGAGTAATGCACCTACTTAAATCTACACTTATCATGTTAATCGGTCTATTCAACACCACGTTCAACAATGTGAGAGACTATGGATAGAGGGAGGAAGCTTTACCACCTTCACTCTAGGTGCACAAGTTTTATTCCACTCTACATGGTTGCATGCGTGCTTGGTATGTATATGCAAAAATCCATAGAGAGAATGGAAATTGGCAAGATTTAATTGCAGGAATGACCCAGACATTTGAATTCTTCTCTACCAAGCCTCTGGTGGAAGAAGCATTAAAGGTCATAAAGCACTTATCTATGGGAGATAGTGCCAAGGTTGACAAACTCATTCAGAGTTATTTGATGAAGGAAACTTAGGAGCTCATTTTGTTGAAGAAACAGAGGCCGATGCCACACTACTTCAGCACACTTGCCTTGAGAAAGAAAAAGGAAAAATGGTCTACTTAGTGGATGATGAAGAAGTAGAAAATCTGGATGTAAACCATTCATTAGGTAGGTGTGAGGTGTTGGAAAGTGCAGACAAGACCACACACACCTATCATGAACCTATGAAGAAAAAGAAAGTGAATATTGGATCAGATGTTGAGCCTAAGGAGGCCATAATTGGGGACTATTGGTCAGAATCTGAAGTGGAAAAAATCATAGAGTTACTACGGGATTATCAAGATTTATTCCCTCAGGGGTACCATGAGCTTAAAGGCGTACATGAATCATTAGGGGAGATGAAGATAAAGCTTAAAGAGGGTGTGCGTCCAGTTAGAAAGAGACCCTACAGGATGAACCCAAACTTGCGCGAAAAGGTCAAAGAAGAGATTGAAAAAATGTTGAAGTCTGGAATTATCAAGACCCTAGATGAGTCAGAATGGGTTAGTCCAATGGTGATAAGTATCAAGAAGGATGGTTGGATTAGGATCTGTGTGGACTACAGGGAGATGAATGTTTCATGTGTGACCTGATCCCTTTCCTACGCCATTCACCGAAGAAATCCTAAAATACGTTGAAAGGCGTGAAATCTATTCGTTCTGAGATGGATTCTCTGGGTATGATCAAGTTAGGATTTCCCGGGAGGATTAGCAAAAACTATTTTTACTACTTAATGGGGTAGCTTTTCCTATATCTTGTGATGCCTTTTGTCCAAAAACGCACATGCTATATTTTTGTGCATGGTTGTTCGGTGTTTAAAGAGTTTATTCACAACTTCTTACATGTTTATTTAGATGATTGGATGGTGTATGGACTGGTCAAAGACCATTGTGACAATATGCGCTTAATGTTTGAAATATGTAGATAGTTGAGTATCTCTTTGAACATCAAGAAATGCATATTTTCTACACCATTTGGAATATTATTAGGACACATAATCTGCAAGGAAGGTTTGTTGGTTGATCCAACTAAGGTTGTAGTCATTATTGGCCTAAAAGAGCCTACTAGTCAGAGTGAGGTGCACGGATTCTTGGGTCACACAGGGTATTATAGAAAATTCATAAAGGGGTATGCCAAGGTTGCTGCACCTTTGGAGGAGTTACTGAAAGGGAAAGGTACGTTTCTTTGGGGAGAACCATGAACGCACATTCAAGACATTAAAGGATAAAATTACTACCACGCCTATTCTACGCTTTCCTTCATGGGACCAACCATTTCATGTACATGTGGATGCCTCTAGCATGGCCATTAGCATGGTGTTGGCTCAACCAAGAGAAGGTATTATAGATCATCCTATCTATTTTACTAATAGAAAGTGACTCTGAGAATAGAATTACACAACTAAAGAGTGCGAAGCTTTGTCAATGATCTATGTGCTACATCAATTCGGACAATAGGGTAAGTGCACCAAGTTGGGGGGCCAAAAGGGGGTCTTAAGTGGACGCATTTTTCTGAAAAAAAAACTTCAACTTGTACGAGTTTTTCAAAATAGTTACACTCAAAATTGGAAGATGTTGTAGAAATATGAATCATAGCATTTTGAGTCTAGTTTCTAAGCTACTAAATTTTATTGAAAACGGATAAGTTTAAGTGGGTCAAACAACTAAAATACCAACAAATGCTCTTGTTTTTGTTAAAAACATAATAGAGTGACTTTCGTGCCCCCCACCATTTTTTGAGCACCATTTAGTATTTTTGAAAACCCTTTGGTAGAAAGATAGCTAGGAGCATCTAGTTTGGGATCCATTTTTTTATTTATGATTTTTCTAGTACAAAAATTTTATGTTTTGAAAAATAATGGAGCTCAACCGTGCCCCCTAATTACCTAAAAAAATATCAAAAATTAGATTTTTTTTTTTGAATATGTATAGAATTATGCCTAGTTTGGGCTAGTATAATTTATTTTTAATTTTGATCACCCAAAAAAAAGATACACCATGAAAGATAGACATATTTACACTTCAAAAAATAGCTATAAAAAGGCATAGTTAGAAAATAAATAATATGGATATCTTATATTAGTCAGAAAATTTGGAAAATTATATTTTAAGAAAGAAGAGACTCTGCTCTATGTCATGGTATAATTTTTTTAAAATGGATTGATTGTTTTATTTTGATTTCTTAGAGAGGAAGTGTCATTTTTACATTTTCTTGTAAAAACTCATTGTTTGTTGTGTTTGTGTAGGTCCATGCCTCAGGCTTGGGGATCCAAACCGGATCCCAAGCCTTGAGGCATGGCTTGGAAAAAGAGAAAACAAAAAATGCGTATGCGTTTTGATTTGTTTTATATCTTGTGGCCCCCAACGTCCCTTTCATCTCTTTCACGGGAATTCTACAAACATTTTGTTTTGTCTGCAATATTCTCTACATTCTTGCATGAATTTTTAGTATTTCATTTTGTCCCCTACCCCACTAGTTGATTTTTTATAATCATGGGTGATAAATGTTGAGCTAAGGACAAGAGGAAAGTCAAGAATAAGACACCAGAGCAATTGGAAGAGAAGAGAATAAAGAAATTGAAGAGAATGCAAAAACTTAGAGCAAGGCAAGGTATATCCACTATATCAAATGTAGCTAATGTATTAGAAAATTGGGATGAAATACATAATGAAAATGTAGAAATAATGATATTGCAATGAATAATGATATTGAATTGAATGATAATGTTGGTATGGGTGAAGAAATTGATATGAATCTAATTGTTGAACCCTTACTTGAGAATCCAAATGTTAACCCTAAAATTTGTATGAAAACACTGAATGAAGAAAGTAACCTTGTAAACGAATCTTCACCTCTAAGAACACCTCCTTCTATTTCGTGAAGAAAATCAATTCACTTAATTGAAATTTATGAAAATATTATAAAACCAATGCCTAACAAAATGTTTGAAAGAAATGTAGAGAAGAAAAGCTAGTGGAATTTGGGATAATTACTTTGAGAATTTAAATGACACACAAAGATGTCAATTATTTGTCTCATTGATTAAGTTAATTAAGATGAGACCTATAATGAAGACCTAGGGTTAAGAACATCTAATGTTGTTGATCAAAATGCATCAATTGTTGAAAAAATACATAAAGCATACCAAGTTGTAGGTGGGCAAAAAACACACCAAAGATAGTAATGTTATATGACATGCACTAACTAATTATATAGTAAGTGATAAAATAGTTTAAACACTTGATTAGAAAAACAAGAAATGCTTTGAAGCTAAACAGAAAAACACTAATGAAATCAATAAAGAGACGTAAACATCTTGAGTCACCAATAACACTTGACTATTGGGACTTTCTCTAGAAGACTTCCATGAAAAGACAAGAATACATCTGATATTCTAAAAGAATTAATTGTAAAATTTTGGAATGAGAACACAAGGGTGTCACCGAATAGAAGAGATACAGTAAAAAGAAGAATAGGTTCTCATAATCATGAATTGTGTGCAAAACATTTCTTAGATATGACTCAAACATAAATGTTCTCTAAGTTTAAAAATGAAAATCCACAAATTAACATTAGCCAAAGATTCTTTGAAATGAACAAACCCTTTTATGTGAAAATCAATCACTCACATACCACTTGTTGTTGTAGGCATCATGTTGAATTTTCAATGCATTATGATGTTTTTTGTCAAATACGTAGTGTTTTGCATATTGACATCATGTTGTAGGAGTGTGGAATAAATGTCCCACAAAAATATTCAAGGGAATTTATTCCAACAATATTTTGTGAAAAATCAACAAGATTTTTTTATAACAAAGCATGTTTGGATGGAACATGCAATGTATGTGGTGGCTTGCAAATCTGAAAAGTTGTATCCATGAGGAGAGTACATCTTCAATAGGAAAAGAATTGGTTGATTTCACCAAATATAAATCGGTGGCATATCAATTAAAATATGGAAAAGAATCTAAGAGGTGTGAGCTTATTACAAAACAATTACTATATAAGAATATATGGTCAAATTCAGAGAGGAATTTTTATGAGTATGCAAGGCACACACATAGAGCTTGATGGTTGGATGAACAATTCAAGTTAAGAAAGGACACATTCCCACTTGGTACTATTGTTTCAGTAGTTGACTTCACAAATAATTACACATTGCAGCCACAAATGGAGCTTCGGCCTCAATATTATAACTCAAAGGCAAGTCTCTATTTTCATGCATATAACATTCATGCACTCTCCTAAAAGCACCGAGCAAGATCAAAAGTTATTGAGAGTATCATTTCTACATCAAGTGATGATCAAACACATTCTATAGAATATGTACAAGGGTGTTTCCAGGTGTTTTATGTGAACTTGAATGAGAGGAACATTAGTTTCAATCAACATTACATTTGGTCAGACAACTACACATCACAATTCAAGAATGCATGAATGTTTTATTGGCTAAGTAGGATGCACAAAGAAACAAATGTACAACATATATAGAGTTTTACTGAGGTAGGGCATGGAAAAGGAGAGCATGATGGTGTAGGAGCATGTGTGAAAAGAGCACTTGCAAGAGAAGAGTTAAAGTTCAAGGATGGTGCTAAATTTACAGATGTAAAAAGCATTGTTGATTGGTGTGTCAAGAATATGGGCCATGAATCTCAAGAGAGATCAATGGTTCATAGATATTTTTGGTTGATAGAGCAACAACATCTGACAAACTTTGAAGATTGTATGGCAGTTGTAGGATCAAGTGATATGCACTCATTTCATAGTTCAGATGCAAATGCTTGGACTATTTATACTAGGTGCATGACATGTTTTTGTATATTATGCATTGATTTTGCATGGAATGAATGTGAGTCATAGCAGTGGGTGGATGAGTGGACTTGTAGACCTCTAATTCCACTTGACACACATCAAGTTCCATGAGCATTACAACTTCTAGGGTCTTGGATCAAATGACAACATCACCGACTTTGACCAAGTCTTTGATTTATCATAACAAGGTACATACATATATGTACATGCCCTATTTTAGATTTATAAATTATTAAATGGTCAACTCTTAATGTATTTATAAATTGATTGAACAATTTTACTTTGTGATACATAGGGCATGATTTTTTGAGTTATTGTGACGGAATTTAATGAAGAGGGAACAAATACTTCTTATCTCGTTGTGTAGAGGGGGAAAAATTGACTTCCACAGTCATTGATGGTGAAGACCTTGAGTATCCCAGTGGATCAATGGTAGTCACTAGAACTTGGCTTCGATGATATCCTATCAAAAAATCAAACATTTGGTTGTTTGAAGACAATGAAGTACATCGAAAGAAATTTAACTATTCACATTTGGTCCTTGCAAAAATATTAAATTGATCAAATATCGAGGTCACCATCAAACAAAAATATGTGGAAGGTTCGTGAATTAGATCATGAAGTAATTCTTTCTATTGTCAAGAATAGAGTTGATCCTTGCGATTCATTGATTGAATTTGCAAATGTATGTTCTTCATGAATTTAATTTGAATATTTACTTAAATGAATTTGTTTAAATTTGTATGATTTAAAATTCTATTTAATTACTTACTAACATGTTTATGTAGGTTAGTGGTGCCAAAAAAAGCTTCCACCTTCACATGGTTGGCACTATTAGTAGAGAATTTATTATTCTCAAAGCCAAGTAAAGCTAAGAAAATTAAATATTAGAAAGGAACAAAAATGAAAATTCTCATTTCACTACCTATATTGTAAAAATATCTTATTAAAATTCTCATTTCACCACCTATATCATGAACCACCTATATTATTCAGTGAAAGCAATGGACAACCTTACACCGACTACACTATTTCTCGAATGGAGATTACAAACAATAGGACAGCGAGAGGAACCGAAAGATGGGGAGGAAGAAAAAGAAAAAGGATCATTGTAGAGGGCCACGTGTTGGCATGGAGCTTCTTGGATCTACACCGACTTTGAGATGTCTCAGGTGCAAACACGGAATCCTTTGTAGAGAAATCAGGTCTCGGATGTCAAAGATATGGTGTGTTTGGGCCTCAGTGGCTTTTAAGTGACTATGCACTGACGTGGTAGCCCGAGAGCATGGGGAATAAAAAGAATCCTCCACTAGTGTTCACTAGGCCATTTGGACGTGTTGGCATGTAGTTGGTTCCCCCGAGAGCTTTCGTTTGCAAAAGTACATCCTCCTGAGACACCTCATTTCGACTCTTGACTACACTATTTCTCATGTTTAAAAACAATAGATAGCGAAAGAAATAGATAGAGAGGGAGAAATATAAGATAGGATTTTTGTAGATGGTCCTAACATGGAGCTCTCAGATCAGATGAGACATCTATAGGTGCCATTGAGTCCGAGAAATCACTGTCGAAGATATGGCGTGTTTGGGCATCGGGGCTCTTAAGCGACTACGCACCTGACGAGGTATCCCGAGAGCATGGGGAGCGTATGGAACAAAAACAAATCCTCCAATAGAATTCACCAGGCCATTTGGATGTGTTGGAAAAGTTTGTTTGGTCCCACGAGCTCCTTTTTTGCAAAGTACAGACCTCCGGCAGTAGCCTATCGACTCAGATCGCACTATTTCTCACGTTTCGCAAACAATAGAACAAGAGAACCGGATGGAGATGGATAAAACCATGAGATACTTTCGTATAGAGGGCCTCAACATGAAGCTATCGGATCTAATGAGATGTCTCTAGGTGCCACGGAGTCCAAGAAATCACATGTCGAAGATATGGTGTGTTTGGGCCTCAAGACTCTTTAGTGACTACGCCTGACAAAGGTAGCCTGAGAGCATGGGAGAGTGTAGGGAACAAAAATCAATCCTCCAATACATTACCAGACCATTTCACATGGTGGTATGGTTGGTTTGGTCCACGAGCTTGCATTTTGCAAACTACAGCCTCTCACACCCTACATCGACTCGACTACACTATTTCTCGCATTTGCAAAACAATAGACAAGAGAGAACCAGATGGAGAGGGAGAAAACCACGAGAGAATTTTGTAGAGGGCTCCGATGTGGATCTCTCATATCTGACGAGATGTATCTAGGTGCCACGGAGTCTGAGAAATCATCCGTCGAAGATATGGCGTGTTTGGGCCTTAAGGCTCTTAAGCGACTATGCCCGGATGGGGTAGTCTCGAGAGCACTCTCGGGAGCATATGGAACATGGTGCAAATGAAGTCCTCCACTACCAAAGGCTCTATTCACAGGCCATTTGGATGTGTTGGGGTGTCGTAGTTGGTTTGGTCCCCGACTTCCATTTACTATCCCATCCGGCGTATCGCTTAAGAGCCCTCAAGCCCAAACACCCTCTCGACAAGTGATTTGACTCAGCACCTAGCATTATTTCTCCACACGTTTGCCAGTAGGAAACATGGTTTTCTTTGTCATGATCGAGAGAACCAGATGGAGACGGAGAAAAGTCTGAGAGGATTTCGTAGAGGGCCTAGTTTACATGTAGAGCTCTTGGATCCAAACGAGATGTCTCTAGGTGTTGGGGTGGAGTCCGAGAAATCACCTAGTCGAGGGATATGGCGTGTTTAGGCCTCGGGGCTCTAAGCGAGCTACCCTCTGTGACGAGGGTAGCCCTAAGAGCACACGCCATAGACAGTGTAGGGAACCAAAAAAAGCCTCCACTAGTGGTCCACAAAGCCATTTGGAAGTGTTGGCATAGTTGGTTCGGTCCACCAAGCTTGTTTTGCGAAAATACCTCGAAAGTTACTCTATATCGACTCAGAGGCGCACTAGCTTCTGGGCAAACCAACTATGATAACAATAGGCTGGTGAAACGAGAGAGGACTAGATGGAGCTCTGGGAGAAAATTCGCTTAAGAGGCTTTCATAGAGGCCATTTCGACGTGGTGAGCTCTTGGAGCTGCAAAAGACATCTCTAGGTGCCAAGAGTCCATGATGAAATCCCCATGTGAAAGATATGGTGTCCATCTTGGGCCTTAGGATCTTAAGTGATACACCTGAGTTAGTGTATGGGTAAGCCGAAAGCACGGGGAGCGAAAGGGAACCAAAACAAAGCCTGGTGACCTAGTGGAGGATTTTTTTTTTTGTTCCCATGCTCTCGGGCTACACCCTCGCCCGAGCTTATAGTCGCTAAGAGCCCGAAGCCCAAACACGCCATATATTTGATGTGTGATTTCTTGGACTTACTCCGTGGCACCTAGAGATGTCTCATCGTAATCCAAGAGCTCACATCGGGGCCCTATAAAAATTCCTCTCGTAGTTTTCTCCATCTCCATCCTGGCTCTCTCGTTGTCCTATTGTTTGCAAACGTGAACAAAATAGTGTAGTCTCGAGTACGCCGTAGGACCGCTGAGGTGTAGTTTGCAAACGAAGCTCGTGGGACCAAACCAACTACATGCCAACATGTCCAAATGGCCCGGTGAATGCTAGTAGAGGCTTTTTTTTAGTTCCCTACTCTACCTATGATTTCTCTGGCTACCACCGTCTGGGCGTAGTCGCTTAAGAGCCCTCGAGGCCCAAACACGCCATATCTTGGATGTGTGATCTCTCGACTCCCATGGCACCTAGAGACATCTCGTCGGATATGAGAGATCCACATGTCGGAGCCCTCTACAAAATTCTCTCGTGGTTTTCTCCTCTCCATCTCGGTTCTCTCTGTCCTATTGTTTGCAAATGCGAGAAATAGTATTCCGAGTCAATGTAGGTCTCCGCGAGAGGTCGTAGTTTTGCAAAAATGGAAGCTCGTGGACCAAACCAACTATACCAACATGTAGAAGGTGGCCAAAGTAAATGTAGTGGAGGATTATTTTTGTTCCCTACACTCCCTATGATCTTGGGCTACCTTGTTAGGCGTAGTCACTTAAGAGCCCTGAGGCCCAAACACACCATATCTTCGACATGTGATTTCTCAGACTCATGGCACCTAGAGACATCTCATCAGAACCAAGAGCTCCATGTTAGGCCCTCTACAAAATTATCTCATGGTTTTCTCCCTCTCCATCCGGTTCTCTCGTTGTCCTATTGTTTGCAAACGTGAGAAATAGTGCAGTCTAAGTCAGTATATAGGGCTTCCAGAGGTTTTAGTTTGCAAAGGAAGCTCGTGGGACCAAACAAATGCCAACACATCCAAATGGCCGGTGAATTCTATTAGAGGCTTCCTTTTGTTCCATACACTCCCATGCTCTCGGGATACCTCGTCGTGCGTAGTCGCTTAAGAGCCCCGATGCCCAAACACGCCATATCTTCGACGGTGATTTCTGACTCTGTGGCACCTATAGATGTCTCATCAGATCTAAAAGCTCCATGTTAGGACCATCTACGAAATCCTATCTTATATTTCTCCTCTCCATCTATTTCTTTCGTTATCTTATTGTTTTAAACGTGAGAAATACAACTATGCGAGTCACATGTAGGAGGCCTGAACACTAGAGGATGTACTGGTTGCAAACGAAGCTCTTGAACCGAACCAACTACACCAACACGTCCAAATGGCCTAGTGAACACTAGTGGAGGATTCATTTTTATTCCCCATGCTCTCGGACCTACCACGTTTGGTGCATAGTCACTTAAAAGCCCCGAGGCCCAAACACACCATATCTTTGTTTCAAACGTGATTTCTCGAGATTAGTGAGCACCTATGAGACATCTCGTGAGATCCAAGAGCTCCATGTCATGGCCCTCTGAACAAGATCCTTTTTCTATTTTCTTCCTCCCCATGGGTCTCTCTCGCTGTCCTATTGTTTGTAATCAATGAGTAGGTACCTATCTAGTGTAGTCTACAAAAGTCGAGTTTTCTATCTCCATTCGTCATTAGTGTAAGGTTGTCCATTTCCAATCGCCAAATAATATAGGTCGTATTTCATACAATATAGGTGGTGAAATGAGAATTTTAACTAAGATAAACATACAAATAGGTGGTGAAATGAGGAATTCATGTTTTTGTTCATTTCTAATATTTAATTTTTCTTAGCTTTCACTTGGCTTTGAGAATAATAAATTCTCTACTAATAGTGCCAACCACGTGAAGGTGGAAGCTTTTTTGGCACCACTAACCTACATAAACATGTTAGTAAGTAATTAAATAGAATTTTAAATCATACAAAATTTAAACAAAATCATTTAAGTAAATATTCAAATTAAATTCATGAAGAACATACATTTGCAAATTCAATCCAATGAATCGCAAGGATCAACTCTATTCTCGATAAAGAGTAAGAATTGCTTCATGATCTAATTCACGAACCTTCCACATATTTTTGTTTGATGGCTGACTCGATATTTGATCAATTTAATATTTTTCGCAAGGACCAAATGTGAATAGTTGAATATCTTCGATGTACTTCATAGTCTTCAAACAACCAAATGTTTGATTTTTTGATAGGATATCATCGAAGCCAAGTTCTAGTGACTACCACTGATCCAGTGGGATACTCAAGGTCTTCACCATCAATGACTGTGGAAGTCAATTTTTTTCCCCTCTACACAACGAGATAAGAAGTATTATGTTCCTCTTCATTAAATTCCGTCGCAATAACTGCAAAAACATGCCCTATGTATCACAAAGTAAAATTATTCAGTCAATTTATAAATACATTAAGAGTTGACCATTTAATAATTTATAAATCTAAAACATGGCATGTACATATATGTATGTACCTTGTATGATAAATCAAAGACTTGGTCAAAGTCAGTGATGTTGTCATTTGATCTCGAAGACCCTAGAAGTTGTAATGCTCATGGAACTTGATGTGTGTCAAGTGGAATTAGAGTTCTACAAGTCCACTCATCCACCCCTACCGCTATGACTCACATTCATTCCATGCAAAATCAATGCATAATATACAAAAACATGTCATGCACCTAGTATAAATAGTCCAAGCATTTGCATCTGAACTATGGAATGAGTGCATATCACTTGATCCTGCAACTGCCATACAATCTTCAAAGTTTGTCAGATGTTGTTGCTCTATCAACCAAAAAAATCTACGAACCATTGATCTCTTGAGATTCATGGCCCATATTCTTGACACACCAATCAACAATGCTTTTTACATCTGTAAATTTAGCACCATCCTTGAACTTTAACTCTTCTCTTGCAAGTGCTCTTTTCACACATGCTCCTGCACCATCATGCTCTCCTTTTCCATGCCCTACCTCAGTAAAACTCTAGATATGTTATACATTTGTTTCTTTGTGCATCCTACTTAGCCAATAAAACATCTATGCATTCTTGAATTGTGATGTGTAGTTGTCCAACCAAATGTAATGTTGATCGAAACTAATGTTCCTCTCATTCAAGTTCGTATAAAACACCTGGAAACACCCTTGTACATATTCTATAGAATGTGTCCGATCATCACTGATGTAGAAATGATACTCTCTTAATATTTTTTGATCTTGCTCAATGCTTTTAGGAGAGTGCATGAATGTTATATGCATGAAAATAGAAACTTGCACTGAGTTATAATATTGAGACTGAACCTCCATTTGTGGCTGCAATGTGTAATTATTTGTGAATTCAACTACTAAAACAATAGTACCAAGTGGGAATGTGTCCTTTCTTAACTTGAATTGTTCATCCAACCATCAAGCTCTATGTGTGTGCCTTGCATACTCATAAAAATTTTCCTCTCTGAATTTGACCATATATTCTATAGGTAATTGTTTTGTAATAAGCTCACACCTCTTAGATTCTTTTCCATATTTTAATTGATATGCCACCGATTTATATTTGGTGAAATCAACCAATTCTTTTCCTATTGAAGATGTACTCTCCTCATGATACAACTTTTCAGATTTTGCAAGCCACCACATACATTGCACATTCCATCCAAACATGCTTTGTTATAAAAAAATCTTGTTGATTTTTCACAAAATATTGTTGGAATAAATTCCCTTGAATATTTTTGTGGGACATTTATTCCACACTCCTACAACATGATGTCAATATGCAAAACACTACGTATTTGACAAAAACATCATAATGCATTGAAAATTCAACATGATGCCTACAACAACAAGTGGTATGTGAGTGATTGATTTTCACATAAAAGGGTTTGTTCATTTCAAAGAATCTTTGGCTAATGTTAATTTGTAGATTTTCATTTTTAAACTTAGAGAACATTTCTGTTTGAGTCATATCTAAGAAATGTTTTGCACATGATTCATGATTATGAGAACCTATTCTTCTTTTATTGTATCTCTTCTATTCGGTGACACCCTTGTGTTCTCATTCCAAAATTTTACAATTAATTCTTTTAGAATATCAGATGTATTCTTGTCTTTTCATGGAAGTCTTCTAGAGAAAGTCCAATAGTCAGTGTTATTGACTGACTCAAGATGTTTACGTCTCTTTATTGATTTCATTAGTGTTTTTCTGTTTAGCTTCAAAGCATTTCTTGTTTTTCTAATCAAGTGTTTAACTATTTTATCACTTACTATATAATTAGTTAGTGCATGTCATATAACATTACTATCTTTGGTGTGTTTTTGCCACCTACAACTTGGTATGCTTTATGTATTTTTTTAACAATTGACGATTTTGATCAACAACATTAGATGTTCTTGACCCTGTGGTCTTCATTATAGGTCTCATCTTAATTAACTTAATCAATGAGACAAATAATTGACATATTTGTGTGTCATTTAAATTCTCAAAGTAATTATCCCAAATTCCACTAGCTTTTCTTCTCACATTTCTTTCAAACATTTTGTTAGGCATTGGTTTTATAATGTTTTCATAAATTTCAATTAAGTGAATTGGTTTTCTTCATGAAATGGAAGGAGGTGTTCTTAGAGGTGAAGATTCGTTTACAAGGTTACTTTCTTCATTCAAGTGTTTTCATACAAATTTTAGGGTTAACATTTGGATTCTCAAGTAAGGGTTCAACAATTGGATTCATATCAATTTCTTCATCCATACCAACATTATCATTCAATTCAATATCATTATTCATTACAATATCATTATTCTCTACATTTTCATTATGTATTTCATCTCAATTTTCTAATACATTAGCTACATTTGATATAGTGGATATACCTTGCCTTGCTCGAAGTTTTTGCATTCTCTTCAATTTCTTTATTCTCTTCTCTTCCAATTGCTCTGGTGTCTTATTCTTGACTTTCCTCTTGTCCTTAGCTCAACATTTATCGCCCATGATTATAAAAATCAACTAGTGGGGTAGGGGACAAAATGAAATACTAAAAATTCATGCAAGAATGTAGAGAATATTGCAGACAAAACAAAATGTTTGCAGAATTCCCGTGAAAGAGGTGAAAGGGACGTTGGGGGCCATACAAGATATAAATAAATCAAAAAACATACGCGTTATTTTTTGTTTTTCTTTTTTCAAGCCATGCCTCAAGGCTTGGGATCGGTTTGATCCCCAAGCCTCGAGGCATGGACTCCGCACAAACACAACAAACAATGAGTTTTTACAAGAAAATGTAAAAATGACACTTCCTCTCTAAGAAATCAAAATAAAACAATCAATCCATTTTAAAAACATTATACCATGACATAGAGAAGATTCTCTTCTTTTTTAAAATATAATTTCCAAAATTTCGACTAATATAAGATATCCATATTATTTATTTTCTAACTATTCTTTTTTATAGCTATTTTTGAAGTGTAAATATGTCTATCTTTCATGGTGTATCTTTTTTGGGTGATCAAAATTAAAAATAAATTATACTAGCCCAAACTAGGCATAATTCTATACATATTCAAAAAAAAAATCTAATTTTTGATATTTTTTAGGTAGTTAGGGGGGCACGGTTGGAGCTCCATTATTTTTCAAAACATAAAATTTTTGTACTAGAAAAATCATAAATAAAAATCTAAAAAATGGAGCCCAAACTAGATGCTCCTAGCTATCTTTCTACCAAAGGGTTTTCAAAATACTAAATGGTGCTCAAAAAATGGTGGGGGGCACGAAAGTCACTCTATTATGTTTTTTAACAAAAACAAGAGCATTTGTTAGTATTTTAGTTGTTTGACCCACTTAAACTTATCCGTTTTCAATAAAATTTAGTAGCTTAGAAACTAGACTCAAAATGCTATGATTCATATTTCTACAACATCTTCCAATTTTGAGTGTAACTATTTTGAAAAACTCGTACAAGTTGAAGTTTTTTTTTTCGAAAAATGCATCCACTTAAGACCCCCTTTTGGCCCCCAACTTGGTGCACTTACCCTATTGTCCGAATTGATGTAGCACATAGATCATTGACAAAGCTTCGCACTCTATAGTTGTGTAATTCTATTCTGTAGGAGTCATCTTTCTAATAGCAAAATAGATAGGATGATCTATAATACCTTCTCTAGGTTGAGCCAACACCATGCTAATGGCCATGCTAGAGAGGCATCCACATGTACATGAAATGGTTGTTCCCGATGAAGGAAATCGTAGAATAGGCGTGGTAGTAATTTTATCCTTTAATGTCTTGAATGTGCGTTCTTTGTGGTTCTCCCGAGAAACGTACCTTTCCCTTTCAAGAACTCCTACAAAGGTGCAGCAACCTCGCATACCCCTTTATGAATTTTCTATAATACCCTATGTTACCCAAGAATCCGTGCACCTCACTCGACTAGTAGGCTCTTTTAAGCCGATAATGACTACAACCTTAGTTGGATCAACCAACAAACCTTCCTTGCAGATTATGTGTTCTAATAATATTCCAAATGGTGTAGAAAATATTCATTTCTTGATTTTCAAAGAGATACTAAACTATCTACATATTTCAAACATTAAGCGCATATTGTCACAATGGTCTTTGACCATTCCATACACCATGGAATCATCTAAATAAACATGTAAGAAGTTGTGAATAAACTCTTTAAACACCTGAACAACCATGCACAAAAATATAGCATGTGCGTTTTTCAGACCAAAAGGCATCACAGTATAGGAAAAGCTACCCCATTAAGTAGTAAAAATAGTTTTTGCTAATCCTCCGGGAAATCCTAACTTGATCATACCCAGAGAATCCATCTCAGTAAACGAATAGATTTCACGCCTTTCAACGTATTTTAGGATTTCTTCGGTGAATGGCGTAGGAAAGGGATCACCACACATGAAACATTCATCTCCCTATAGTCCACACAGATCCTAATCCAACCATCCTTCTTGATACTTATCACCATTGGACTAACCCATTCCGACTCATCTAGGGTCTTGATAATTCCGACTTCAACATTTTTTCAATCTCTTCTTTGACCTTTTCTCGCAAGTTTGGGTTCATCCTGTGAGGGTCTCTTTCTAACTGACGCACACCCTCTTTAAGCTTTATTTTCATCTCCCTAATGATTCATGTACGCCTTTAAGCTCACGGTACCCATGAGGGAATAAATCTTGATAATCCCGTAGTAACTCTATGGTTTTTTCCACTTCAGATTCTCGACCAATAGTCCCCAATTATGGCCTCCTTAGGCTCAACATATGATCCAATATTCACTTTCTTTTTCTTCATAGGTTCATGATAGCTCGCGTGTGTGGTGTGTCCGCACTTCCCAACACCTCACACCTACCTAATGAATGGTTTACATCCGATTTTCTACTTCTTCATCATCCACTAAGTAGACCATTTTTCATTTTTCTTTCTCAAAGCAAGTGTGCTTTGAAGTAGAGTGGCATCGGCCTCTGTTTCTTCAACAAAATGATCTCCTAAGTTTCCTTCATCAAATAACTCGGAATGAGTTTGTCAACCTTGGCACTATCTCCCATAGATAAGTGCTTTATGACCTTTAATGCTTCTTCCACGGAGAGGCTTGGTAGAGAAGAATTCAAATGTCCTGGGTCATTCCTGCAATTAAATCCTGCCAATTTCCATTCTCTATATGGATTTTTGCATATACATACCAAGCAACCATGCAACCATGTAGAGTGGAATAAAACTTGTGCACCTAGAGCGAAGGTGGTAAAGCTTCCGCCCTCTATCCATAGTCTCTCACATTGTTGAACGTGGTCTTTGAATAGACCGATTAACATGATAAGTGTAGATTTAAGTAGGTGCATTACTCCTGAAGAACCTCGTGGTAAGAGCAATCCTAATTTCATTCCATCCTACAAGATTATCCTTGTGGACCACTCACCAGACACTATTGTCCCACGTAGGGTATATGTTAGCATATTCCTTCTCTCCAATTGGTCTATCCACTATTCTTCCATGGTGTGCAGGAACACCATAGAGTCTCCTTCTCCAGTGTAACAAGGTACCAAGTTGTTACCTATTCTCCTAATATAAGGCAATTTGCTGACCTTAGGAAATATGCTCTTTACTTCATGCCCTACCAACTCATAAGTGTTATGAGCCCAATTATCACAAGAAACACTTGTAGTATCGCTAACTGATTGTGCATCCTCTCACCGAATAATTCCTTCTTTACATGGCTCAAGAACCTCGGATCCCGGATGGCATGTACATAAATCCTATTTAGGTCTTCCTAACTCAAGGGCTCAACATGGGGCATAGATTTTCCATCTCTTAAAGGGATAATAACTCTTTCATCCTTGTTTTCAAAGCTGATATAACCCTTGTTGAACCAAAGATCAACATTATTTGCATATAGCACCAAGGACGCCCAATAGATTTGGGAAGCTATCTCGACTCTGCAAAGACTAAAACCAAAAATATCCAGTGAACGGCTCCTTGTATGGTAATGGATGCATCTTTTAAAACTTCGATGGGAGTGGCCTTAGTTCGATTAGCCGTGAACAAAACATTAGAGGATGGCTACAATGGAGGTCTCCCCATTTATACCCTTGCATTTAAAGTAAGAACATTGACTTCCACACTGTATCAATCGTATATTACTCAATAGCCACTCATCCAAAACAACATTCGAGTTATTTCCTTTTCATAATGTAGGATCTCATTGTCTAGTGTCAATACTTTTGCACGTTGGGTGTTTCCTTTAATTAATTCCCAACAATGGAATGATATTCTCCTGGAAAAAAATTTACACACTTCTCTCAAGTCATTCATATCAGTTTGGATCATCTCGATGCTTTCTTTTCTCCATTTTTCGTGATTGCTCCTTTAAATACTATATTTCACCTCGAAGATTCTGAGTACCTCCATGGTTTCTAGTAAACCTCCTTCGATGGGTGGGATATGGGTACCGTGCATGTAGAACCTCCTCCTTAGTGATGGTAGGCTTCTACTACAATGTTTTTCGACATGCCCCGCTTCAAACTCGGGTCATGATATTTACTGCAAAGTGCCTCATATTCTACTTTCAACTTGGGCATCCACTGATTTTCCATAGTGCATTGTATCCTAACCATCCCTACACCTTTTTTTTCTTGTTTATGTTGCTTACTAAGATGCTCATACAAGTCCAGGAATTCCTCATAACTATGATTCTTTCAACATGAAAAGAACATGTAATATTCTAAGGACATTCTCTCCTATAATGGTCAGGAAGATCCACATATATAACATGTTTCGTGAGGGAACTCACATCCTCCACCACCACATCCTTATCCTCCCAACCCACAATGGTATCCTTGACCTCTACCACGACCAACTTCAAAATACCCTTCACTCCGATCATAGAGCGCCTTATTGTGGTCCCGATCCCGATGCCCATTCTTGCCTTTAGAGTTATCTCGAAACTCATGTCCATCGTACACCAATGTCTATAGCATCATGGATCTCGACCAATCAACCGGTAGTCTTCCGTGTCATGAGTTGTGGACTCGAAGATTTTGTAGTAGCATGAAACATTCTTCCTTATCACACATTAAAGTAATGGACAACGACTATCATCATGGTTTATATGGCATATCTCACAGTCCAACAACAATGAGCGCATTGATCTGTAAGGACAACTATCCTTTGTGTGACCTTCCACTTCACAATCTGTGCACAAAATCCTTGTGCGCGTCTCATGTGCTGAATTTTCCGATAGCTTCTCCAACTACTTTGCCATAGCTGCGATTTGTGCTTCTAAAAATGGGCTTACCCCAGTGTCTATACTTCCAACTACCTCAGCATATAAAGCTGCTTCAAGTTCTTCGTGTGGATCAGTATATGTCTTATGTGATAGCACCCTTCTAAAAGGTGTTATTAGGCCCCCAACAAACTATTGCGCATGCTGTCTTACATGAATATCATAAGAAAGTTTAGACAAAAACATTTTGAAATGAGCATCATACTCTCTGACACTTTCAGTAGTGCCTTGCTTAATATCCTTGAGTGCACTTATACTCTTTTGTTCAAACTCAAGGATATGAAATTCTTTGAGGAAGGCATCTTTTAAAGCTGCATAGTCTATATAAGTCTGATTAGGGTCAAAAATTTTGTACCAGTTGTGTGCGCGCCCTTGTAACATAGTAGCAAATTGACTTTCCCTATGCTCGAAACCTTGATTCCTTTTACGCACCACAATATTTTACACATGTGTACATGTTCAACAACATATTCTATGTCCCTATAATCCGGGAGACAAAGAAACATCTCCATGTAAATATTCTAGGGTTTTTGCAGACTTTTCCCACATGATCAAGAACCTCCTATATTTCCTCCGCCTCAGGAACCACCAAATCCACCTTAACTAGAGCCACCTATACCTCCCGATCCCGAACTCGTAGCTAGAGTCGACCCAGAAGATGTACTCCCTTGTGTCCCAATAGTAGTACTGAATTACACCCCGATAGTCTATGAAGTATTACTACTCCTAGAAGAGAGTCCAAAAGTTAGCACGCCTGAATTCTGTGCAGATGATACACCCAAAAAGGTACTCCCATATAACAACGAAGCCATTTTCACTACCATAATTTTGCTTTTATATGAATCACTCCTACTCTCCCACTGCCCAAATTAGCTTGATTGTTTGTTGTACTAGATAGTGGAAAACCAAGCACAAGGGAAAGGTTGTTAGGTGGATTCAGATGCGCGCCCACGTCCCGGGTTGTCTCGCGGCACGCTTCTACATGAGGCCGAGGATGATTCCCTATCATGCTTTCCCAAATTAGGAAGTTCCTGATGCTCGGATTCCACATCTTCTACGTGAACTTCAAACCATTCCCGAACTATCTCTCTCCACAACACCATTTGCTCTGCAACATCCTATTGTTTCTCTATCTCCCTCTCACGTGCCTCATTATACTTAAGCCACCTTTCCTCTCTTTTCCTTTTTGTTGCTAGGTCTGCCATCTTTCACCAAACTTGCTCCTGCCCCCACACATGGTGGGGTTTAGTTAGCCATCAATTTGCTCTCCAAGTTCAGGGTTACCATCAAAATTTTGATCACCAGTGGAATGCCTTGTAGGTAAGTTCCCTAGATATCATAAAAATTTGAATTTAGCTACCTCTGGGTACAAAATTCTTCCTACATCTAGACAAGTGTGAAATACCTCCAATTCCATTTAGATGCATAAGCAACCAGCCACTCATACAGTTCTATGGGAAAGATAGCGAAAAGAAGGTCTCGTATAAATATTCATACAGATTCTGCTCCACCCATGTGCGTGCATCAAACTTAGATCAATGTTGAACCTCTATGCGTATTCTTCATCTAGATCATGTATCCACTCCTCAACACTTGCTAGGGTCACCCGGTATGTCATCATCATGAACCATCTTGAAAATAACTGAAAAAGAGGTCCTGGTAATGGAACCAATGATGTAACCTCAAATTTACTAGTAAAAGCCCGAGGCACGTTAGCACATCACTCAGCCTAGACTTAGCACTCACCCGAAGTGCGCAAAGGTATCAGGAACCTCTTTTGGGTTGTTTTTGCGGGAATTTAGCACGATGAAGACTTATTACGATACATGTTCAGATCTATATCTAAAGAATAATATATTTAAATGATAACCAAGATGAGATCAAGCATGCAATATCCAATTATACTCAGAATTAACACTCTGTTTAAGCCAATACACTCCACTATATTAAACATGATAAATACATAAAATCTCATTACATTAGATAATACCATAGTTTATGCGCGCATAGGATTTGGAAGCATAACCTCATAATGAATCAATTCTTACATACTATCTCTATGCTACGTAGTTCACTACATATTTATAAGGGTGGGGACTTTCCCTTCACCACTTATCTAATCCCAAAAATAGTCCGCATGCTGAAAATAACCATGTTCCTTTACAATTATAGCCACACATGCAAGTGCGCTAACGATGGATTTATCCTAGTTAACTATCAGTCGCAATTATATCTTTATCCCGTATCCATGCAAAGCGCTCTGTAGTCATTCTTCCAAAAATATCCGTGAGTGTCACGCAATTCTTCATCCCATTTGTGTGATGCACATGCTATCTTCATAAAATAGATTATAATCATGAAACGGTTAAGTCCCGAATCCGTCCCTGTCCTCCTTGCGTGATTCCCTTCCAATCCTCCGTGTCTTTCGAACGTGCTCTGTTCTTTCACATGAATATTTTTTATTCCTTTTGCTAAGTGTTATACATTTTCTACTCAACACCAATACCTAGGTGGGTATCCGAACCAATTCCAAAACAAATGGCAAGGGTTCCTAAATTTTAATTATAACAATTAGCAGTTGAACAATAATTGTAGTTTCGGACCACAACAAGGTGTAAACCAAAGACCTCTAGATTATGATCCCAATTTGTATTACGGTTTCCATAGGGTTCGCAGTGAATGACGTAGGAACATGTCACGATTACAACAAGTTTCTATAGTGTTTTCCAGAGGATCAAAGACAATTATTTGTTGACATTTTTTGGCAAACCCAACAACACCAACTCGAACACCTACATGGGACCGGTATCCCCACAAAACACACCACTTGGAATCTTTAATGATATTCTCCCCACGTGCCCAAAACATGGTAGAATTGATCCCAATTGCTCAAACAAGGGTATCATAATAGGAACCATTGATTGTGAAGCCTCAACTTCATCGATTCGCATGTGGCACCTCCTTTGGATGACCGCCAACAAAAAAATTGTGGGATTAGTAGAGTTGGACCACGAACCTCAAATTAACGCTACGAGAAAAAAGATTATTCTTCATAGCCAATCCCGATCTACCCAACTATATTATATGACATTCATGATACACTAGGCAATCCAGTAGGATCTTATGACTTGATCAGTGATCTAACCAAGACCTTCTCTCACATTTCCTATGTTAAATAATTTCTCCGCTCACAAATCCGCTCTATTAGAAGCACTAGGTCTTGGCCATTTGATTAACATCACCCCTCCTCTAGAAGCATAGATAAACCACGTGGACTTTGATGTCTATCCTCCAGGGCAGCCTGAAAGAGATGTTGGATTCATATTTGACATCAACAAGATGCCCACAGATGTTTGAAATAGCTTTAAAGGTGATCCGAATTTGTTTTTACAAGTCTTGATTTACAACAACTATGTAAAACGTGTGATGATTGATGATGGGGCAATGATTAACATAGTCCCCTTCTCTTTCCTTAAAAATTCAGATTACGGAGATACCAATTCGCTCCTCAATGTGAAATCTGTTGAGAGGCTATGACAACCTCAAAGCGAAGTCAATCGGGACTATAGTGTTTTGGTTACTCTCGGACCTAAGACAGATTCTAATCGAGTTTTATATTATAGATCGGGAAACCAACTATAATATGATCCTTGACTATCCTTGGATTCATCGCATGAAGGTGATTCCCTCCACTTTGTTTTAGGAAGTCAGGTTCCTACATTTAGGGAAGGTATTTGTGGCATAGGGTGATCCAAAACCCTTCGACATACATCTAGCTAACTTAAAGAAGAGGCTAGGGGTCCACTCTGAGTTTGAGCTTCCTAAAAATTAGTTAAATAAACCTACAAGCTCAGTGCCAAAGGAAAATTTGGTTCCTATAATGGAATTAGAAGTCACGGGCTTGATTGAAGGCATTCCGACAGTCAAAGATGAAACCATCATCATAGAGATAGTGTCATTAGGAACCACAACAAATATTGTCAAGATATTGGAGAAGGATTTACCTATTCTCCTTCCATTCAATTCTATGGGTATGGGACATACCTTGGGACTTAGTTCTCTTCCAACAGATGAAGTTTGTATGGTTGAAGTAACTGAGGTAAAGGAAGAAGATACAAAGGATGATCCAACATCCATTTTTCCAAGTAACTGTTGGACTCTCCATTTTGATGGAGCCAAGTGTCATTTTGGCGTTGGGGTAGGTGTGATCCTTACCTCTCTTGAGGGAAGGATTATTCCTTTTTCCTTCAAGTTAAACTTTGAATGTACAAATAACATGGTTGAATACGAAGCCCTAATAGTACCTACCCTTGAGGATTTTATATGCAATCACCATGGTGGAAAAGTGTCTAAAGCACATGCTTGGTCATGATAGGCCTTCAAAACTTCTCTTATTGCTCCTTGTCAACACATCTTAGAAAGCATCCATCCAATCCTCTTTTATATAACACATGGTTTCGTAAGACATACATAGAATATTTCAACCTGAATATTCTACCTTTTCTATAATTAATATGTTTTAGGAACTCCCCATAGATGAGGTAGTATGAAATTTCATAGTAGCACTCGTTGCTTTTCCTTATATGTTCCCAAGCAGTGTGTGCACCAAAAATGCCCAAAATAGCCCTTTCGAAACCTCCAAAGCATCTATCTACCCTTAGGTCTAGATTCCTTCATGAATCGAGAAAGATCAAGATCCTATGCACGTGAAACACACTTGACAAACCACATTATCACATTCATCCTAGCCATTATGATCATAACATAGTTATTAAGTTGGTTGAAGAACATGTTTACATTGACCAAGAGAGGGATTTTCAAATGTGGGTTAGGTTCTCATGGAAACTTTTTGAATTTTTCATGTGCAAAATTTAACATGACAAAAGATAGCTCTTTTCTTGGGTAATTTTTCTAGACCGAATAGAGTGAGGAAAGGAAAAACATGAACTCCAAAATCTCAAGACACTGCATACATAGTGCCTTATCCGTTGGGATATAAAGTCACAATCAAATCATACAATGATTCTTTTTTTATTGAACACACATGAACAATGATAAAAAAAAATGGAGCTGAAACACAAAATAAGGAAAAAACAAACAACTAGAAAGGGAAACACACAACCTAAAATCACCTATGGTACAAAGAGGGAATAACTGATTTCATTTCTTGTAAAATTTCAAATATTTCCCAATGTGAGGAAATTATAGATTAGTATCATCTAGATATGAAAGACATAAATTATTTTCTCTACAAAGTTCCTAAATTTTAAATGCTCCAAGCCATAATGGTTCAAATTTTCCATGGCTTCCTTTTGGATCTCTTCTTTTATTCCATAGCAAGATAAGATAAATTAGTGACATAGCAAAGTTTTGAGTAACTCCACCTAGTGTAGGCATTATCACTCATTTTCTTCAAATTCCTACATCTATAAAATTATAAAGGATAGAGGAATTTTGTCGATGTTATATTTGTAACTACCCCGGAGACATGCATGCAAAATGTGGAAGCATAGACAAGAAAAGTGAATTTTTGACATAATGTATCAAAGAGATGTGTTCACATGCACAACATTGATCACAGTCTATGCACAAAATGGATTTGTTGTAAACACTTTAGAAAAATTAAAGAAAGTACAATTGGCATATTTAAAACCAAACTCCACAACCTTTTCTAGCATCCTATCTATATGTGCCAAAATGGAGGCTTTTAAACAAGGTATGGACATCTCGCAAAGAATAAGCGATAGAGGAATTTTATCATATGTTTTGGTTGCAATTATATTTGTAGACACGCATGTAAAAGTGGAAACATAGAAAAAGAAAGTGAACTATTTGATAGAATGATGAGAAGAGATGTGTTCACATGGACGACATTGATCGTAGGCTATGAAAAATTGGATTTTTGAAAATCTTTACAAACTTTCAAGAAAATGTAATTGGCAGATTTAAAGCCAATTTCCACAACCGTTTCTAGAATCCAACCTACATATGCCAAAATGGGGGCTTTGGAACAAATTATGGAACAATCCATGCATCATTTATTGAATTTCTATCACACGTAATACTTTAGTCATGCTACAACTTATGTTCTTCTCAAAATACTATGAAGAAGTAGGCATGTGGGATGCGATTCAAATACTAAGGAGATTGATGTAGTTGGATTGAAGGATAAAAAATGATACATGTTTTTTGTGTATGAGACAAATCACATCCATAGACACAAGAGAGCTATGCTTGTCTTGGGAGACGAAGACAATAGGGCATTTTTCTGATTCAAGACATTTACTTGTAAGAAATTTTTCAGATTCAATTATTTTACTTATAAGACATTTTTCATATTAAAGAATAATAAGCTAAGGAATTTATGTGGAGAGTTAAAATGTAACATAAAATGAACAATGGAGGCTAAACTAATCTTACTTTCTCGCAATGAAGCCACTCCACATCCAATAGAGCAAGTAAAAACAAATATGCCCGAAAAAAGAGGAAGAAGAAATAAGATTAGACAAAGCAATGTAACCTATGAAAAGCTGAAAACCAAAAAGCATGAGAAGTTAGACATATTCAAAAAGAATTTTTTTATACCTTTACTTTAAATGGATAACCAATTATTTAATAATAAAAAATAAAAAAGAGTAACCCTAACCCTTGCAAAATGTATTTAAAAATATCCTATCATCATGATAGCTTTACCCCTTGATTCACCATGTGCTTTCAAATGATGCTAAAAACTTGACTAACAATATCCATTTGTATTTAGGACTAAGGTCCTTTCCACACAACCATCAATGACTTTAAACCACATGAAAGCACTCACAAAAATATAGAGCTAAAGGAATTCATAATAATAATACTTCTCAAAATTGTTGTTTGTTGTCAATTTACAACTCGGAAATTAAAATGCTATGAATGCAAAGTTGTAAAAATCAAGAACCTCTAACATAACATAATTGTTATTTATTATCATTCTAAGGTATTTGAAGGGTTACTCTTTCACCAAAAAAAAAAATTTACACAAAATCGACATACAAGGTATGTCAATGAAATGTTATGGAACTTTTCATATCTACACACAACACCCACTACCTTAAATTATTATAGACCCGTATTCTTAAGAACGTGTTTTCACAAGGAAATAACTCACTCTTTTATCCTCATAGAAGATTTTCATTTGCTACATACAAGTTGTCATAATAAACTTATTTACATGTATGTTAAGTGCAAAATTTTAAAGATACTCATAAAGTGTTTGATCGCATGAAAGAATGAAACAACTTCTTATGGAATACGATTATTAGAGTTTATAGAATATGAGTTTCCTCACAAGGTAGTCACATTGTTACACTATATGCAACAAACAAGTCTCCAACCTCAAGTAACTTACATTTTTCACCATAATCCTATCTTGTGCCAAAATGGGATCTTTGGAACAAGATATGGACATCCATAAAAGCATAAAGGATAGAGGAATTTTTTCAGATGTTGTAGTTACAACCTGACTTCGATAAACTTGTATATCTACAATCTCGTGAACTATTTGATATAATGCCTCAAAGATATGTGTTCTCATGGATAGAATAAAATGTAGGCTATGTAAAAAATGGATTTGTTGAAAAGGATTTAGAAAATTTCAAGCAAATGCAATTGGAAGGTTTAAATCCAAGTTCAAAAACCTTTGCTAGCATCCTACCCACTTGTGCCAAAATGGGGCTTTGGAACATAGTACAAACATCCATTAAATTGTAAAGGATAGAGGAAATGTTTCATTTGAAAGTTGTAACCACCCTAGTAGACATGTATATATAATGTGGAAGCATAGACAAGTCATGCAAACCGTTTGATAGAGCCTTGAAAAGATGTGTTGTCATGGATTGCCATGATATCAAGATATGCACAAAATGTATTTGTTAAAAGGCTTTAGAAATTTACAAGTAAATTCAATGGGTGGGTGTAAATCCAAATTCCAAAACCTTTTCTTGTGTTCTATGTGCATACAGCCATGTAGGTTTAGTGGATGACAGTTTTACATACTTCAACCACATGAGTATCCCTTATTTTCTTTACACCTACAATGATCAATGAGGGATGTACATAATTAACCACACGAGTATCCCTTATTTTTCGTTACACCTGCAATTGATCATTATGTTTGTGTGGATGATATTTCTAGTATAGCTATCAAAAAGTATTTAAAACATGACATGGGCATCAATTAAAACAAACTTGAAGTGGATTTTGAGATGTTGTAATTGAAACTTTCCATGTGGGAATCTAAAAATATTGAAAGCATACACAACTTACATGAACTATTTGAATTCAAGGACTACAATAACAAAAAAATATTAAAAATGGATGTGTTGAAAAGGCCTCACAAACTTTAGTCATCATCTAGTGAGGAGGGAGTTGTTCATAAACTAGAGTCCCTTAGAGTGGTATAATTTTCATTTAAGGGTTATGATATATGACTCTAGATCCCCCTACCCTTGGAAGAACATCCCATATTCCTTATGATCTTCATAAGTTCAACATACAAAAACAAAGAGTATGGAAATGCACCATTATCAAGTTAGTACAAATGTAAAAGTGTGATCTATAACCTAGTAATACACTAGTAATTTAGGAATTTGAGCATCTAAACTTAACCCCATCAAGGTCTGCAATCTGATTACAACTCTTACCTAGGATCTCTCTTTCTTTCTCGCACAATTGTAGATGTCATTTACTCATAATAAAATTAAATGAATACAACTTGATCTTGACTTTCACACAATACCAGATTATCAAAGTTAAGGGAACCATAATCCAATATTAACACCAATTAGAAATCCAATATTAACACCAATTATATATCCAACCAAACATTGATAGCACTCCAAGAAAAAACAAATAGAAATAGTTTGTTCCTTGATAAATTGTAGCTTAATCTCGAATCCTTCCTTGAGAATGGATTCAAGTAACTTATGTATGTCCCTAGCTTTAGAGGAAACCATTGAACAAGGCGAGGTGTAGAATTTTAGTCATCATGATTAACATAAGTATTTGGATGCGAAAGGATATGATTATTTGTAGAAAGACGGTGAGAAAGATAGGACATAGCCATTCACCAAGCTGAACATAGAAAATTACTATACAAATTGACTAAGGACTAAACTTAGATCGTATTAAAAGAGAGATAAATATGCTAGAGATGACTATAAACAACATGCACAAATGTGTTACCCTGACATTTTGCACCAATAGGAAAATCCAATTTGCAAAGGCTTTTTGTTTATTAATTATATGATTGGTCCATTCCGTAGGCCCCACCACATTTTTGCATGCTGGATAAGGATTTTCGTCAGGAATAACCTAAACAACACGCACAAACGTGTTGTTTAGTAAACCAGATGGGGTCGAACATTTAATTAGTAAAGTGGTATAGAAGTTTAAGGTACAAGAGTGAAAACATGAAAATCATGCACAACTCAAGGACTTGAATTTCATCTCAAATCCTACAACCATACCTGCATGCACCATCCCGACCATATGGATCCCTACACGGGTTTGAAAGTATCTATAGAACTCTAATTTTTTTGAAAAACTATCATACTCATTACCTAATATAAGTGACCTAATTCCCAATATTTTATGCAACACTTAGCATAGTGTGACCTATATCATAAGAAAAATGATAGATTTTGATGTAAATTAATAGTAGAGCATAGAGTTCCAAATCGAGTAGCAAGTATATATATATGAATGAGGTGATGTAGGTGTGAGAATATTTATTGTATTGACCATAGTCCTACTAGTTATTGAACCGTATATTTACCACGGTATTACCAAAATACTATAACATTGAAGTGTATAAGTGAATACCCCTCATGAATTTCAACTTGTTAGATTTAACTATTAAATTTTAGGTCATCGGGTCTTTTAACATGAAGATAAATGGGAAGAGAAAAACAATACAGATCCTCGAAACTTTGGGAAACTTGTTTTCAATCCTACCTTTAGCATGCAAAATGACTTACCCTCTGAAACATGTGCTCACATCGACGCAGGGTGTTCACCTATTTTCTAGCTAACAAATCTAAACCGGTTTGCAATACATAGATGTCTTGAATATAAATACCCTAAAACATTTCAATTTTAGTTTGATTTCATCTTTCCAAGCGTAATTCATGCAAAATCAAAAACAAATAATAAGAAACACTTTCTATTTTTCTCACAAGATCATTTCTATACGAAATCTTGGCTATTGTTTTAAATTATAGATGCACATTATCTACAACATACAGCATGGATCCTAATCCCAATGCTAAATAGATAATTCTAATGTGGAATTCATTTTTAGTTGTGACTGCACCAAAAAATGGCAGCAGTAGAAGATGCATGCACCATGCATTGTTAATTCCAACCGTAGTTTTTTCAGAAGGATTAAAAATAGATTTAATTTGCTTTAGTTTAGCATGAGTCTTGCTTTAGTTAAAGTCCTATTTTTAGGATTATATTTAATTCAAATAAATATGTTTTATTGCACAACATGCAACTGTTTTAAAGCAAGAGTTTAAATTTAGAATGCTCAGTTGAAGAGCTATTAGTGGGTGAGTTATTCTATTTAAATAACAACAATTGTAATTTCTTTGTATGCACACACAGAAGTGTGAAATCTGCATAGGAAGAATTAGAGAAGTGTTGCACGCACAAACTTCATTGTAATTTGAGCCGAAGCTCTGAGTATGAGTTAATTAATGGAGATTACGCACAACAGTGTTGGTTTGAATATTCTTTATGTTTATGCAAGTTATTTAATTGTTCTGTTTATTTCTTTTATGTTGTTTGTTGTATAAGACTGCAGATTTTCTACAAATTGGTATCGAGATCAGGTTATTCCAACAACTTATTAAATTGGTAGTAATCTATGGCTTCTACACCCGGCATGCAGATGCTGCAATTTAATGGAAAAAATTATGAATACTAGTCATTGACCATGAAGGTACTATTCAGATCTCAAGATGTGTGGGAGATCATTGAAGATGGGTACACAGAGCTTGCAGATGCAACAACATATATTACACTTTCTTAGGTAGAGAAAGATACTTTGAAGGAGTTATGAAAGAAGGATGGAAAAGATCTTTTCTATATTCATCAAGGCGATGCATGAAATCATTCTTCCAAGAGTGGGAAACATCTAGTCAAGCAAATACACATGGGATACTTTACAAGTTGCATATCAAGGTAAGGAGAAAGTAAAAACCGCCAAGCTATAGTTACTTTGTAGAGATTTTGAGAATTTAACAATGAAAGATTTAGATTCCGTAGAATCATTTTTTACTTATGTAGTTGGCTTAGTCAATCAAATCAAATCCCATGGTGAGACTCTTGAAGACAAGAAGGATTATTGAAAAATTGCTTAGGAGTTTGCCTATGAAATTTGATCCTTTAGTTGTTGTTATTGAAGAAACTAAGGATCTGAGTCATTTTTCTATTGATGAGTTACATGCATCACTAATCAATCATGAATAGAGGATGAATAGATCACATGCAAGTGTAGATCAGGCTTTTTTCATCTCGGACGACATCGGGGTAGTCGTGGGAAAAAGAAGAGGTAGTTTCAGCCCAAGAGGTAGAGGAAGAAGTCCATCTAGAGGACGTACAGCAGCGGTTCATCAAGCTCAGGTGGAAGAGGATAGAATCAAGAATAGAGTTATGGTCAGAGACAAGATAAGTCTCATGTTCAAGTGCCATTATTGTAAAAATTATGGGCACTATGCTTATGATTGCAAGAAAAAGCAATATGATCAGGAGAGGAAAAATCAAAATCAGGTTGGAAGTTCTATTTCTAAACCTATGTTTATTACATGCACAAGGATTGCCAAAGCAATACCTTCTTTATCCTTATTGAATGTAATTTTTCAAAAGAGAGTCCATGTGATGTATGGTATTTGGATTTGGGTTGCGATAATCACATGACAGTAATCTAGATTTGTTTTCTAGTTTGATGATTAGATTAAGAGTGATGTAACTCTTGGAAATAACAATATTGTGTCTCATGAAAGGAAAAGGCATGGTTAGTATTCTAACAAGAAAGGGGAGAAAAAAAGTATGCAAGATGTTTACTATGTTGCAAGTTTGAAACATAACCTTATGAGTATTGGACAAGCTGGTACAGAAAGGATACCGAGTCTATATGGAAGACAATGAGTGTGTGATTGTGGAAAAGCTCCTAGCACTCAATTGATTGCAAAAAGTGAAGATGAGCAGCAATAGGATGTTTCCATTGATTTTAAAACCTAGAAAAAAGAAGAAATCATATCTATTTGCAGAAAAATCAAGCAGCTCAGTTCGCAACAAAGTCTTGTGCTAAGCCAAATCAGTCTTTTGTTGAGTCCTGCACTCAAACAAATGAATCTAAGGTAAAAGACACCAATGTAAAAGTCAGTGCAATGCAAACAAGTGATTCCAAATGATGATTCTGTGTAAATATAGTTAAGTCCTATGTTGAAGGAACACAATCAGCTTTTCATTCAGTCATGAAGGATGAATCATGGCTTTGGCATCTAAGGTATGGACATTTGAATTTTGGAGGTTTGAATTTATTACATAGAAATAATATGGTTAAATTTTTTCCATTGATTTAAACCGGAAAGGGTATGTGAAGGTTGTATTTTGGGGAAGCAACACAGAGATTCATTCCCAGTTGGAAAAACAACAAGAGCAAGTGCACCACTTGAGATTGTACACTCAAATTTATGTGGACCTATGCAAACAACTTCTATTGGAGGTTGTATTTATTTTATGACATTCATTGATGATTACACAAGGAAGACATGGGTTTATTTTCTGAGAAATAAATCAGATGCCTTTGATACATTTCAGCAGTTCAAGGCATTAGTGGAGAAGCAAAGTGGATACTACATCAAAGTTCTCAAAACAGGATAGAGGAGGTGAGTATGTTTCTAATGAGTTTATGAATTTTTGCAGATATCATGGTATACACAAGTAGTTTACTACCAGGTATACACCAAAGCAAAATGGTGTGGCAGAGAGGAAAAATAGAACCATCATGGAGATGGTGAGAAGCATGTTGAAGGAAAAACATCTTCCAAATGATTATTGGGCAAAAAATAGTAGCAAATTTTGTTTATATTTTGAACATGTGTCCAACAAAACTTGTTAGGAACATGGTTCCTCAACAAGCATGGACTAATAGGAAACATAGTGTTTCACATTTCAGATTTTTTGGTTGTGTAGCGTATGCACATGTACCTGATGAGCTAAGGAAGAAGTTAGACAACAAAGGAGAAAAGTGTATTTTTGTTGGGTATTCAGAGAATACAAAAGTGTACAAGTTGTACAATCTAGTCACTGGAAAGGTTGTGATCAGCAAGGATGTATAGTTTATTGAGAATGAAGCATGGGATGGAAGTATAGAGAAAACAAGTGAGTATAGCAACAACTATTCCATTGATGATATGGCAGATGAAACTTTAGAGCAACAAGGTATTGTATCTACAAATCTTGGACATGCACCACAAGTTGTAGCACAAGATACACCTCCATCTACAATCAAGAGGTCACCAAGATTTCAGCCATCTTCATCCATGCAAGAGACACCACAGAGAACACCAGAAGCTACTCCATCACCACAAAGTAGTCCTACATCGAATAGTCTTGCACAATGGAAAACAAGAAGTCTAAGTGAGATTTATAATGTTGATACAACTAATTCATTTTTAGTTTTTGCATTATTTTCTCAAGTTGCAGATCCAGTATATTACGAAGAGGCTATAAAGAATGAAGTTTGGGAAAATCCATGGATGATGAGATCGATGCTATAGAGAAGAATCAGACATGGGAGCTGATGGATCTTCCAAAAGGAAAGGACGTGATAGGAGTCAAGTGGGTCTACAAGACAAAATACAATGTTGATGGAAAAGTACATAAACATAAAGCAAGGCTGGTTGCAAGAGGTTTTACGCAGCAATATGGAGTTGACTACAATGAAACATTTGCACCAGTAGCACGTTTGGACACATGGTAAGAATGGTTTTAGCAATTGTAGCTCAAAAAAATGGCCTATTTATCATATGGATGTTAAATCAACATTCTTAAATGGATTCCTTGAAGAGAAAGTTTATGTAAATCAGCCAGAAGGTTATGAGATTGAAGGTCATGAAGGAAAAGTATACAGATTGAAGAAAGTGCTCTATGGTCTCAAGCAAGCACCTAGAGCTTGGTACAACATAGAATAGATTCTTATTTGATTGAGAATGGTTTCAGTAGGAGCAAAGTGAGCCTACCTTATACACCAAGATAAATGAGCAAGGTAAAATTTTAATTGTTTGTTTATACGTAGATGATTTGATCATTACTGGAAATCTATCTACAGAGTCATTCAAATCAGCCATGAAGAAGGAGTTTGAGATGACAGATCTTGGTCTTATGCATTATTTTTTGGGCATTGAAGTTCAACAATCAGAAGGTGAAGTTTTTATCTCACAAGAAAAGTATGCAAATGATGTTTTGAAAAGGTTTAACATGTTGAATTGTAAGCCAATGCCAACACCAGTTGCAGTAGGTTTGAAGTTGAGAAAAGAGGATGAAGGATCATTTGTGGATCCAACATTGTTTAAAAATTTGGTTGGAAGTCTTATGTATTTGATGGCCACAAATCTTGATATCATGTATGGTGTGAGCCTCATATCAAGGTTCATGGAATCTCCAAAAGATTCACATTGGCAAGCTGGAAAAAGAATTTTGAGGTATGTACATGGAACAAGGAATCATGGAATTCTTTATTCAAGTTCAGATGAGTTCAAACTCATTGGTTATATAGATAGTGACAAGTGTTGGAAGTATAGATGATCAAAAAGCACATCCGGCTATACTTTTCACTTTGGAACAGGAGTGGTTTCATGGGCATCAAAAAGAAGCAGCCCATTGTCACATTATCTTTAGAAAGCAAAGTATGTAGCAGCAACAAGAGCAACATGTCAAGTTATTTGGATGAGAAGAGTGTTGATAGATTTACAATAGAAACAAGAGGAAGCTACACATATTTTTGTGACAACAACTCAGCCATAAGCGTTGTCCAAAAATCATGTTTTTCATAAGAGGAGCAAACATATTGATATGAGATATCATTTCATTAGGGAGTTGGTAAATAACAAGGAAATTCATCTTGAATTTTGCAGATCCAAAGATCAGTTTGCAGAACATTTTTACAAAGGCTTTGGCAAAAGAAGTTTTTGAATATTTGAGAGATTGTTTGGGAGTTTGTGATCCTGTGCATGGCAGATCTGAAAAATCAAATGAAGCTCCAAAAGAGTGAAAGCTACAGTTTGAAATTAAGGGGGAGTGTTGGAAATATGCATGCACCATGCATTGTTAATTCCAACCGTAGCTTTTTAGAAGGATTAAAAATAGATTTAATTTGCTTTAGTTTAGCATGAGTCTTGCTTTAGTTAAAGTCCTATTTTTAGGATTAGATTTAATTCAAATAAATTTACTTTATTGCACAACATGCAACTATTTTAAAGCAAGAGTTTAAATTTAGAATGCTCAGTTGAAGAGCTATTAGTGGGTGAGTTATTCTATTTAAATAACAACAATTGTAATTGCTTTGTATGCACACACAGAAGTGTGAAATCTACACATGCAGAATTAGAGAAGTGTTGCACACACAGACTTCATTGTAATTTGAGCCAAAGCTCTGAGTATGAGTTAATTAATGGAGATTATGCACAACAGTGTTGGTTTGAATATTCTTTTGTTTATGCAAGTTATTTAATTGTTCTATTTATTTATTTTATGTTGTTTGTTGTATAAGACTGCAGATTTTCTACAATAACCTAGGACTTTATAGGGCTAGACTTCATGGATTCCAAGTTAGGCTGCTAAGTACTTCCTCCCAGTTGGAATTGGTTTTCTTAATTAGTAAACCTTCCATTCATCAAGGAAACCTTGAATAGATTTATAGGAAAATAAATTCTACTAGGTAGCACCATATATATATTTACATAAGGAAAATGGTGAGAACTCAAGAAGGAAGATGGGTATCAAAGCTATGGAGATATATGAGAGTCATAAAATATTTGAATCCTAAGTTGATTAAGAGAGATTCATAGGCAATAGAGATCTCATATTGAATGTGGAGTTGAAAGAAAAAAATACAAGTTCGAGCATTAGATTCAAAGATGAAGTAGACAAGCAAACTTGACAAACAAAGGAACACGTTGAATGAGGCCAAGTTGATTAATGACTATAAAACATTAGTAATGAACAAGGAGAGACCCTACTAGCATAAAAAAACATGAGGAAGACACAAAATAATCAAAACATATACTACCATAAAAATCCTCGAGATATGTTGATGAGATCCTTGGCTTTGTGGTTAGGCGAGAGTGTAATTAAATGACTAGATCAAATGAATTAATGTAGAAAAGATGTGGATTGAAATGGAAAAAAACATAAATACTGAGTCATTCAAACAACGATACATTGTCTGCGTTGATCGATAAAGCAGTGATAACAAGATTACCTTATCATAGGCATCAAGTCAAAAAAGTTCATGGATGAGAGCTAGAAAGATATTAACACATCGAAGCTCGAAGGAGCACAAGTAGACATGACAAGAAGAGTACAATTCCGAGTCATGAGTAGAGAACAAGGAGTCATGAGCGATTAAGCCTTAATAGATTAAAATTCATTATGCTAAGATGACAAATAAGCTAGTAAAAGGAATGTCAAACACAAAATGAATTCACGATCGAGCCTCAAGTGATAAGTAAGTAGTGAGCTCATTAATTAGATCTAATGAAACACAAAACTAGATTTGTTGAAGACAATGAATGTCTCACTAAAAAAAGAAGATATTTAATTGTTATCTATATGTGTGCTAACAAAGTTAAATTTTGGATCTCTTTGCGGCATGGTTTTACCTCACTTATTACTAAAGGGGGTGTGGGGGACTTCTCCAAACCTCCGCCCGGTGTGCCCCTTCCTCCCAACCCCCCACTCTTGTCACATGGGGTTGGGGGCAACAACATGTTATGGAGTCCCCCTTGGAGGAGGTTCGAGGGTAGAGCCCCGAAGAAAAAAATTAACAAATCAATCCCTTTTTTCTAGATAGACGATTTATTGAATTCTATTTTTAGGAAGGAAAATCCTAATGGCATTTTTTCACTCTATTTTTAGAAGGAGGAATCCAAACTTTACTTCACCAATTAGGTGTATATATTTTTGTGGAGATCTAAAGTTTCTCATAACGAGTTTGCATATAATCTGTTATTCTTGAGTTAATAAATCTTGATACTTTGCACCCTCGATGTTTCCCTAAGCACTCAGCTGGAGTTTTACCATGTAAATCTGGTGTTCCTCTCTTACATGTTTGTTATTTCGTATATTTCATTTTTCTCTATCTCTGTAAATTACTATCTTGTTATTCACATTTCTACGTATTCATTGCTGCATAGTTTGTGATTTCCTAACACTAATGACATGATAAAAAAGTCATTGGAATGTATTATACATAAAAAAATCACCACCATGAAAATCCATCCTCCATCCTCCAAAGCCTGTGGTTTTGCTCCTCACAATCATTCTAGCCTCCTCTCAATTTAATGCCGCTTGGACCTCTTAAAAGAAACAATTGAAACAGGGAATCATTTAAACAACAACAAAATAAAAACACTGAAAAAACACCTTGTATTCCCATTAAATTACTTGTGATCATGCAGATTTTTAACACAAACAAACACCATGGAACAAATTTGCAGCGGACTTACACAGGTAGGGTTTTGTCCAAATGTAAAGGAAAGTGTAGTAGTTATGCATGGCCTCGATTCTTCAGGAGGATATGATTATTTTCCCAGAAATTGTTTTTTTTTCGGAATTACTGAAGTAGATTTATGTTATCTACGCTAATGAAAATGAAACGGGGATCCCTGGTTGACAGCCCCCTCCCTACACTTTCCACTACCGTTGCCTGACACAAATAAATGGCAATAAGGTGAAAAAAATCTTTAAATCAAATTATTTAATTATTGGGGTCAGTTAGAGACGAAGTTGATATTTTGTCTCAAAATAACCCCCCATGTAGTAGTGGTAAAACAATTGTTAAGTGAACTTGATTAATGGAATAGATGCTCGAGCTATTACTAATTTTTATGCATGGTAGTAATGATTTAGTATTACGGATTCACTAGTTTGAATTAAACGAGATGATTTATGTATTAATGGTTGATTAAATAAACATGAATTTACTCGTAATTTATATTAGGTGATTAAACAATTTTGGAACTTTGTACCATGTAGAGGCACACTATACCAATGAATGAGATACTTATTTTGTAAGTTAAGTTGAGATGAACTTGAATAAATGTAGGTTAATCATTGACAATGAACTCCTCACAATGCGAATATATGTTAAGTAGGAGTATCGTTTTCCTTGGAGGATACTTGATCACAGAGTTACTTATGTTATTGTTTGGAAAAAAAGAATTATGATTGTTTTTATGGTCACCCGCTATGGGGCAGTTGTTACAGAAGTAGAACACACTTTTCATCCACATTTAAGTGGATTTCGCCTTCATCGTTGTTACTTTAAACATAATCATTTATGTTCAAAAAATTTAAGCTAGAGAATTCAGTTAATGTAGAACCTTCTCTGTAGTTATCTACTATACAATGCTTAGTATCCAAATTCTAGCTTTTTTAAATAAAACTTGGTGAAGTTACACTAGTATTTTTGTACCTTAGTTATACACAAAGATTAACTTAAAGAACATTTTGGATATTCATAGGAAATTCTCAGCTATTATAATTTTATGGATATTTCTGGCATGAAGTGGTATTTCATTTCAAGGCAGATCTCATTCACTCTCTCCATGAGCAAGCTAGTTTTGTAATAGAACTTCTATATTCTATTGGGAGTACAGTTGGTTAACTTTTATTGCTCCTGGTTGTTTCACGTATACGGCATGAAAAGTTTCAGAAAGGTTTTTGTGAATTTGTTGATGATATCAGAACTGGTTTAGATATTGTTTTTGGGGAAGCTAGTGGAGAATCATTTTGAAATTGAATGTCAAGGAACTAACAAATCTGGATCCTTTAGTAACTGTTGTGCATCTTTTGCTATATGCCATGCATGTTTACAGGGAAACTTATTGTGGAAATGTGAAACCTTTATCTTATTCCTTCTTTATTTAATTCTTGTTTTGTTTCGATACGCATGTTCCTTAAACAACAATATTCATATCCTTCTCTTTGAAAAGAGGAGTGAAAGTCAGCTAATATATACAGTTTTGATACTCGTGTTTCTTCATTTTTGAATTGATATCCTTCTCTTTGAATAGAGGAAAAGTCAGCTTGGATGATAATATTACGCCTAATTTACATTATGATTCAGTGTAGGTATGGTGTGGTAACCGGAGTATGTGCTCACATTTTCCCTGCTGCCATTAATAATATCAAGCCTTGATGACATACACAAAACATGCACTTTTAAATTGAAAAAATCTACAATTTCTCACTATTGTATGTAGTTTCCTTTGGGTTTTTAGTTGGTTCCTATTTCTGAATCTGATCTACTTTTTCATGGTTATTTTTGAAAAGGTAATCACTCTTTAGTGGCAGAGCTGGATTAATGGCTTTTAAGTGCCTTAGGCAAGACTTGAAGGCAACACACCCTCTTAATTATAAACAAAAATAATTCGATCAGATGAAAAGATACATGAGAGTAATATTTTTAGAGGAGCAAAGAATTGGGGAAAATGATTATCTAAAATTTGGCGACCAAAGAAAAATAAAAGAATATGTATGAGAACTATATATAATACTCCACAAATGGCAGATTTAACACAAGATAGTGAATTTTCTTTGTTTTCTATAGCTTGTAAATAATTTTCATGAAGTCATTTTTCATGAGGAGGTGATGTTTTCAATACTGTGAGCTTTCGTTCTGTAATCAGGGCCAATGAAATTACAAATTACTATTACTAATTAGAAAAAATCGCTGAGGAGGTCGTCGTGAATCCTTAAACATTTAGCAATCACACAATTAATCCCATCAATGCACCCAAAGGGAAACGGCACGTCTCGTCTATTTGTTTAAAATAGGTAGTCTTGTGAATGTTGGAAAGAATAATATTGCAGGTTATTGTCATGGAGGAAGAAGAGCAACTAAAACCATTGAAACGATGTTCTAAAAAAGATGGCAAGAAGTGGCAGTGTTCAGAACCAACTTATGCCCATTACGCTCACTGCCTAAAACATCGTGGTGGCCTCGGCTCTTCAACCAAGAGAAGGCAATCTGTGTCCAAAACAATCCGCCCAAACGGAGAGCAGGGCGGCTATGTCTTCAAATTTATCCAGTTCAACAAAGGAGGTAAAATAATAGAAAGAATGTTGTTTACTACACACGCAGCTGCAAGCAAAGCGTACGATGAGCGATTGAGAAGGGAAGGAAAGAACGCTTGTCAGGGTTGCGTTGCGATTCCTTACGATAATATTAGGGTTAACAGTTTTGAACAATGGTTGGATTTAAATGACAGATCTCTATCGCCATAGAAAACATCAAACAGTGTTTGCAGTGGGGCAAATAAGGTTTCCCGAGCCTTTCAGGGAGTTTGATTTTGAGGCATGCTGTTATACTGTCTTTTTTTTTAATGGTTACATTATTTTTATCAGTAATGATACCAAAAAAAGTTTAATTTTTTTAAAGTCGAGGATTATATAACTTGTATTTGATGTTCATAAAATTATTTTACTTGGAAATTGAAGGTACTTATAGGTCCCTCAAGTAGACTTAGAATTTTCTCTTGGACCTGTTCAATTGCTCTCAAAATCAGTACTAGGTGAAATACAATTGAAATCTCTTTTTATTTATAACATTAGTAAATTAAAAATAAAGTCTTATGATAGTAAATTTGTAGAATTTTTTTCAATTTTTCTTGAAGGGAAAAAAAAATTAATTTGAAAAAAAAAATCTATAATATTAGAAAAATTTGTTTGGTTTGATTAAAATTAATTTAAATTTAATTTTACGAAAATAGATCATTGCAATTTTTCGCATTGTTAATTTTTCGTTGTATGTCTACAATGTTTTACAATATTTTTTGTAAGATGATATGTACTCTTAATCTTATTACATATACTTTTGCAAATAAATTAGGGAGTCTCATGTGGTAAGTTTGTTAAGGAAGTCTCACATATTAGAGTTTATTAAGGAAGAGAGAAAATTTTACATTTTGTATATTACCTTTTTAGTTGGGAAACGAAAGTGTGTTTATATATATATTTGTGTTTAAAATTTAAATTAGAAAGGGTTATTATAAATTTTTATATTCTTTAATAAGAGGGTTTGGAAAGGCCCTCCAAAACTTTTAATAAGGGGGCACGTGAAAAAAACAAACAAACACAATAGTGATAGGTGAAGGTTAAGAGGATGGTTGATCGGCCATTAGTGAAAAGGAAAAGGTCTCCCTTATGGTGATTAGGAAGCCTAGGGGAGTTTCATTTTGGGGTTGAACAATACATGGAGTTGTGAGGATTTTGCCCTTAGGTATGGGGTTAGAAGTGACAATATGGGGGAGAGGTATCCCTCGCCTAAAAATTTGAGTGAATCCACCCTATTTTAGATACAATGGAACAAAAATCAGTAGTATTAAGGAAATGGAGGAAGAAAAGGAGGTTCAAGAGAGAGGAGACCAAATATGATGAGGATAGGAGCTATGGGTCAAGAGGATGGAATGGGTTCGAGATGAAGAAGGGTGGGTAATGCCTAATTAAGGGTAGGTTATGCCTTATGAAAGAGTTAATTTGAGTGACATACGAAAACACGGAAGAAGAGGTTAGGTGGAATTGATGAAAAAGAAACAATCCAAACCCAACATAATACCCCATGAAAATGTCAAAGTCACAAGGAGTAACCAATAGGTTATTTGAGGATTGGACTTTGATAGTTGTATGTGTGCTGATTTTGGCTGATCTAGGTAACATCTTGTCTTTGAGGGTGTGTATATCATGTGTGTCCGATCTTATTTGATGTTTTTGCAAGTTTTTTTCTCAAATTTACATGTATGTTGTGAGCTCTCATATGACATATCTTATATTATATATATATATGGAGCCTTTTATATATATATATATATATATATATATACATATATACATATATACATACATATATATATACATATATATACATATATATACATACATATATACATACATACATATATATATATATATATATATATATATATATATATATATATATATGTTAAAGTGGTGAATGAAGAAGAAAAGCATGGAAGGGAGAAAGGTTAAAATAAGAAGGTTTTTTCCTTAAGATGAATTAAGTTGATATAATGTTTTTTTCGTTAATGTGTAATTATTTACACACTTTTATTCAAACGTAATTTTAATAACATGGTATTGTTAATAATGTATCAATGTTTTATTAAATGTATTATTTTTAGGTTTAATTCAATGTTCTTATTTCAAGTAATTTAAATCAATTAAGGGGGAATAGATGGTAATTCGTTTAATTTTGTAATGTGTAATAAATGTTATTGAACTACGATGGAGCTTCTAAGGGTAACTTGGGCAAGTCTAGGGTGGTTGTTGCATTAGAAATGAGAAAGGTAAAGTTATTAAAATGTATGTTGGTCCCATGGGTATAAATTCAAACCATTATGTTGAAGCTCTTGCCACTCTATGGGGGCTTAGAATTGCGAGTGAGATAAATGCTAGTAATCTTATTGTGGAAGGGGATTCATTAAACATTACCAATTGTTAAAAGGTAGCAATCATATAAGTTGGACAATCAAAAGTATTATGGATGAAGCTACCCATATCCTTAGCACCTTCCATAATTGTTTGATTTAACATACCTATCGCGAGGGGAACAAACTAGCAGATGTTATGGAAAATATTGGGGTCAATCTGAATAATTTGCATGTATGGAGTGCGGAGGAGAACCCTCTGGAAATTTTATTAATAATGAAAATATAGAACTCACTAAAGATTTGGACTCAACACTTGTGGAAGATTAAGCCCATTCCTCTAAATCCCCTTTTTTATCTAGTCACAATCACAAACACGGTTTGTAAATGAGTGTTGCTTTCATGGAATTCATTTTTTAAGATGGGTGGGGAATGTTGCATGGTTAATCCAGTCGATGAAAATAGATGAATAGAAGAACAACGAGGAGCTATGGAGAAAAATAAGCGAGGAGGTTTCACTCGCTTCATGGAAAGAATCAAAGGACATGACCTTCATTTGTCCCATGAATTTGTTAAAAACTGGAAAGAAAGAAAGGTTATCTACAAGGGAATAGAATTTTAATTAATGAAGAGGTGATAATCGGGTTAATTGGTCTCAACAAAAAGGGTTTGAAATGTTATAAGAACAATATTAACATTGTAGTGGAGAAAAAGAGTTTTCTTGATGAAGATGAATCTTTGGTGCACAAAAATGGAGGTTTAGTTTGGGATTCTTTTGTGCCACCTTTCAACATTGTTGGATTCTTGTTAGTTGTGAAATTCATCAACTTGGAGGGAAGATTCTTGATAATTCATCCTATCGTCTTGTTTTTATTAATTAATTTCATAGGAAATTCTTGGTCATCTTTTATTCTTCATTCTTCACTCTCTTGAGCATTCAGTGAATTTGGTGAAATGGGGCAAGAGAGTTCATCCCCTGCATTATAAATAAGAAATTACGTTCGACCCTAAGGATGTTGTTGATCCTAATGTCCAATTGGAAAAGATTAAAAAAGGCACATGAGAAGATGGGCATGTAAATAAGTGTAGGAATAATGATGAGTTTAAACAAGATGAAAGGACCCAAAGAAGTAAGTTAGGAAAGGAGAAGCAAACAGTGCATAGAGCAAGAAAATTTAAATCACAAAATAAGGAAAATTTCACGACACACGAGTTGTTTGCGATTGGTGGTCTCTCTAGTATTGTTTTGGTTTCATGCTTTGTAGAATAGAAGATAAATGGAAAAAATGCCATAAGTAGGAAGAATATTATGAGCACGAATTTTCTAAGGATGGGAAGGAGGATATCGGGACCCTTATAATGATAAGTGAGAAAAGGAGTTAAAAGGGGTAGAATTTCATTTGTTATTTTTTATTTTTGGAAGTGAAGATTTGTGTTTTACACACACATGCAAAGATGATGTGGGTGTCTATATGCTACAACCTTATCAACCTTTTCCTAACATTTATTTTCCTCTTCCACATTTTTGTTTTCTATTTATTTTTATCTTGAGTATATGAATAATGATTTTCCTGTTTTCATCGTGTTCTTATTTTGAATCATATTTATTACCCTCTTCACCATATGCAAATTAATCTTCATGCTCCATCTTGAAATTTTTGTTAGGAATTCATATGTTAGTTCTCCACATGTGTATGTGTATAAATAATAATTACATTGGTAATTTTATTATTATGGTGAATGTAAGTTATTAAATTAGTAGGTAAGTTTGTAATTTGAAACATAAATTATTTTTTTATATAAAACAATAATAACAAATTTATAATTTGGGAAGTGAGTTATAAACAAAATCATGTAGGATGTTTGAATGGTTAAAGTTGTGGCCAACCTCATATATTTTAAGATGGTCATTTCATATATATTTGGTGTGTGTAATATGAAATTTAATGGGAGAATATTGAATATCATTCTAGGTTATTTCAAATTTTGGTATCTCGGTCTCTATAAAATATATTGCATACTCTTCATCCGGTATTGTGGAAAAGGTCCATAAGCAAAAGGATTTATTCATTTGGTTTCTTGCTACCATTTTTTTTTGTTCGAATATTATTCTCGATTGAGTGCCCAACCTTGAGAAGAAAGGAGGACATGTGGTCTACCATAGTAGGAAAGAGACTACAACAAAGCTTTGCAATCAAGAACCAACCCAAATCAGACTCATCAGCATTCTAATCATCTTAATATATTATTGGATCTAGTTTTGTTGACATTCAGCTCTTAAAATCTATGAGATATGTCATTGTGTTTTTAACAAGGTCAAAGCACAATGTTGTGTCCCACTAATATCGTGTCCCTTTTAAAAAAATGTGAGTAAGAAGTTGGGCAGGATCAGATATCGAGGTGTTTGCATGAACACCCCTTTCGCGTGAACCCCTTCGCCATGTTGTAGTTGTTGTGGAAGAATTGCCACGTAGGACAAAGAAATAGTTCGCGCGAATTGGTGAGAGAGTGAGGGGGTTCGCGTGAACATCCCCTCGCGTGAAACCTTTGAATTCAAATAATTTTAAAAAAATGCATGGAAAAAGAGTTTTATATAGATATTTATATAGTTTTGGGTGGCGATTTAGGGTTCTATAATTGAGGGTTTTTTGGGCGAAGGGGGTTACCATAATTTTGATAACCCCCTTCACGCAAAGCCCCTTCATGCGAACCCTCTTCGCGCGTAAAAATATTATTATGTGGCATTTTCTATGTGGCACATTTTGGCGCCAAATCCATTTGGAGGATAATTTTATAAAAAATGTGCCACTTAGGTGCCACGTAATTAGGTTAACGAATGAATAAAATTACAAAATTTTAACAAAAATACATAATTTTATTAGCTTTCTAAAAATATAATTTTCATTTTTAAAAATATGTTTTACTATTTATTTTTTATATTTTGCTAACATATCGTATTTTAGGACAATCAATCGATATCGCAATCAACCCAATTTAAAAAAATAGCAAAAATAAATAAAAAAAAAATTCCACAATAAAAAATTAAAATTACTATTTATTGAAGTCTTCTTTTATCCTCGTGAAAAAAGAATCAATTTCATAAGATATAAATCTTAAAAGTTATTCGCATAAACATTTGTATGCCATTTATTTGAAAATATTTTTACTAAATAATTAATTAAAAAAATAATAATAAGTCCAAAAATATGAAAATTTTACGGGAAGATATCAAAATTCAAATCTTGAACATATATCTAAAATTTCATGGTGACCTTATCAAAAAAAAATTCATTCAAAAAACCACCAGTGGAACAGTCATTCCTATTTTATAACATAAGAAACAATTATATGAATATTAAATTAAGAAAAAGTTATTATTTTTTTATATAAAACCATTTTAAAAGTGAAACAAATTATATGTATTGTACACTCTAAACACAACATTTTGTTAGTTTGTGGAATTTTATGAATGTGTACGGTTTATATGGCTATTCCTTTAGAAAATCAATGAAACTGAAAATTCATGTTTATGGAATGGTGAGAAGAAAACATACCAAAAAGTGGGACATTTTATTGTGATTTTTTTATCTTCATATATTATTCAGATATGGTTTTGTTGACATTCAGCTCAAAATCATCATTGTGTTTTTTGTTGATCATCAACAACGATTCCTAAGTAATCGCCAACGATTTTGACCTCGAGTCGTAATCACCACCAATTGGGGAAAATCACCAACATTTTGGGTAAATTATCAATGATTCCTAAGAAATAACTAGTGATTCTATAAACCACTCCAAATATCTTGAAACCATATTTCGACACATTTTATGGTTTGCAAACAGAGCTCTGTTCTCAAGTTATCATCAAAACAATGAGTTCTTGTTTTTTTTTGGTTTTTTTATATCTCTGTTGATCAATGGAGACATCAGTTGCATCCATAGATAAATTTTATGGAATTAAATTTCACACTTGGAAAGTAAATATTCAAATGCAATTAATGAATAAGAATTTGTGGGGAATAGTTAATGGCAAGGAGAAAGAACTTGTTGATGCTAGCAAGTTATTAGAATGGAAAACTAGAGATGATAAGGTCAAGGCTATCATAGGACTTGCAATGTCAGATTCAGAGCTTCATCATCAACAATATTTACATCATGAGCCTCAAATATAAATCAAGATGATTTAGTAGCATGACACCGAAGGATGGAGGCATCGAAGGTTGGTGGTCAATCAGCGACCTCTCTTCGATCGTCAATGACATGACCACATCAAAGGTTTGGTGGTATATGTTATTTCATTTGTGTGTTTTCTTTAGTTGTGTGTGGTATGTTGCAATTTGTAGTGTTCATTTTTTGAATAGGTGGAAATTTCACATTGAGGTGGGCACATGATATAATGTTTCATTTCCATATTCATCTTTAAATATGTGTATATGAGCAACATAATTCAGCATATTTTACTATGTTATTCCCTATGGTGAAATGTGATGAGGATGATAATATTACTTGGCACACCATGATGTAGTTGTAGTTAAACCACTTGAAAAATTTTTTTTTGGTTTTGGTAAACCACCACTTTTTGTTGTTGGTAAACCATATACAAAACCATCACCTTTTGGTTTGTGGCACTCCACTTTGTAAAACCACCATTCTCTATTTGTGGTTAATAGTATATAAAACCATCCATCGGGTTTGTGATCATCCTGTGAAAATAACCTATTTATGAAAGCATGTGCAAGTACAAAGATAGGTTTTCCCCATGTTTTTACTAAGGGGGAATGTTAGGAATTTATATGTTAGTGCTCCACATGTGTATGTGTGTAAATAATAATTACATTGGTAATTATTATTATTATGGTGAATGTAAGTTAGTAAATTAGTAGGTAAGTTAGTAATTTTTTATTTGTTGTTATATAAAACAACAATAACAAATTTATAATTTGGGAAGTGAGTTACAAACAAAATTGGTAGGAGGTTTGAATGGTTATAGCCACCTCCTATATTTTAGGATGGTCATTTCCTATATATTTGGTGTGTGTAATATGATTCGATGGGAGAATATTAATAGGATAATATTGAATATCATTCAAGATTATTTGGTTTCTATATCTTTGATATGTATAAAATCTACTTGCATAATATTCAATTTCTTTGTTCCTTTCTAGGTGTGATATCTTGCAAAGTAACCTTATTTCTGTTATAGCATATCTTCATAAAATTATTTAACATGTTAATATTGTTTGTTCCCAAGGTCTCTAACTAGATATATCCAAGAATAATATCCAAATTATCCATATCCATATCATAAAATATGAATGCAAAAATATTCAACCATAGAGAGCTTCAAATCTTCAAAAACTTGAATCTTCTTACCCTCCACTTGAGATTTCTTTATATTATTTTCTTGAACATGTAAATGTTGATGAAGTTATACTTCTACTAGGGTTTATGGAAATAATTACCTTTTTCATTTGAACGCACCCTTCAAATCAAAGTATTGAATCTTCCTTCTTTGGATATGCACTACACGAACTCTTATCTTGATTTGTTTCCTTTCCTTGTGAATCATTTGTAGCCCCTTCATCATCAACATTTTCTTCTTATTCTTCTTCATATTATTCATCAAATTTTTCATCCTTATCTACAACATCCTCATTATTTTGATCCTCTTCTTATTCCTCTTTTAGTCCCATCGAGGTAAGAGAACTTGTTCTATTTCCTCCCAAGACCAATATGAACTCTCTTGTTTCAATTAAGAGCACCAAGTTTACGATAGACCACCAAGTCAAATCTAAAAATTAAACCATGACCTTGTATTTGAAAAATAATTTTCCTTAAGTTGGATACGCCATTCTTTAGTATCCATCTTACCATCTCCATAAAATATTCGCATTCCCATGATCAACAAAAATAAGGGTTTCAATAACATACCCTTTTGATCAATCCTTGTCTTACCAATTTCAGGAAAAATTTTCCTCAAATCAAAACATATAGAAAATAAACCAAGTAATTAAAGTTTTGAGATATTTGTGAAAATGTAAAAAAACTAGAAAAAATTAATACATGTGGTGTATGGGTTGAATTTTTGGAAAATTGTAAAAGTTTCATAACTTCATCAAAATGACTCAAAAGATTATGATTTGAAAAATATCTTCCACGTGTTGTTTCACAACTCTAGTATACAGATTTTTAAAACTTTCTAAGACTTAATTATTTTCTAAGATATTAGTGAATCTTCAAAATTATGGTTTCAACCCTAAAATGGCAATAACTCTTTGAAAATATGTACACAAAATATGAAAAATTTAGGATGAATTCCCTAAATAATTTCCCAATTACCAAAAAATATTCTAATAAACCATATTCAAGCTCAATATATAGGTGAATCACTAAAATTATTTTTCACCCAAAAAAGTACCTAAATCAATGTTCGACACCACTTGATGAGATATTTGCATGTGATGGTTCAATAATTTGAAATATATAAAGAACATAACACAAGAGATATTTGTGGTCCAAAATGCATCAATATTAATTATATTCATAATAATGTACCCTTAAGGTAGGGAAACACCATACAATACTTCTTAAATAAGGCATAACTCAACAAGCTCCTAATATGTGAATTTCACTTCAAGGGGAACACTTTCAATATCCTTCTACCATGAAGAAGGCTAAAATCATACATGACATCCTTCATAAGGATAACCATCTCTTTATAGGCATATATTATTATTAATGTATGGGTAACACCTAATTGGATGATGTAGACCGACTCATTACCCAATATAATGGATTCTGTGTGATCCCAATTATTATAATATATAGCTAACTAACATGGATGTGTGCCACATGTACGCATTTCCATCAGCCCATATAAAGTATAATATAATATCCCAAGGTACATAAAAATTGGGACATATTCCTATGGTAATATTCTTTTTTTGTCTAATGTTGGTGCCACTTTTCAAAGATCGTGGATTTATCTTTCTAAGGTTTGATAAATCATGTCATCATAGTTTACTTAGATGATATCATTGTTTTCTCCAAGAAGCAAAAGGATCATGTAGATCATCTTGAACAAGATTTTAAAATATTTAGGGATTTTGAGTATTGCTTAGCCCAAATAAATGCATTTTTTCCATGAAGGTAAAATTTTAGGGCATATTGTGTGAAATTGTGGCTTCATTATAGAACTTGGTAAAAACAACCATCTTGTCCTTCTTCGTATCCCTTCCCACATAAATGTAATTTAGTCATTCAAAATATTGATAAACTTTGTAGGGAAAATCATCACTAACTTCACATGTTTAGTGATAAATATCACTTGAATTTTAAATAAAGGATGTCATTTCAAATGGATGCAAGAAGCAAGGAGTAGTTTTTAATAAATAAAATAATACATAACCAGAGCACCTAATTTGATTAGTCTAGATTTGGACAAAGAATTCATCCTCTATGAATGTGTTAGGTTGTGGAGCTTGTTTTCATGTGTGAAAGTGTTGAAGACTATACACTAAGAGTATTGTACACTTTTCATGTATCCTCGCCGGGGTTCGGATACGTGCTCTTCTCATATGGGTGATATTTTTGACCCATAGGTTTATGGGATGGGTTTTGCCCATGGTTTTGATACCCACGGTTTTGTAAAACTGCTTAAGCAGTTGTCTATTTATATGGTTTTATGCATATGATAGAGTTATGAAGAACATTGCAGATGTGCTTTGAATTTGGCTATGAATTCTATAGAGTTTGTTGAGCATAGCTCCAAATGGATCTAGGTATTATATTGAGAGAGTGGTGGCTTGTAATAAAATATGAGCAAGTGATTCTTGGTGGAAGTAGCCCAAATTGGGTGAACCACGTTAAATACTATCTCTTTGTGTTGTGTTATTTTATTCTGGTAATTTTATTTGAGATCTGTAATAATTTCGCATATTAGTTTCTACTGTTGTGATTCGTGAAGGAATTATTCCGCATATTTTATCTCTTATTTCCTAACAATGGTATCGAGCCTGGTTTGGTTTGTCAAGTGTTGAATCGCAGGGAAAGTTTTTAGCCTAAGTGGGAGCTATGGCGAGATGATGGAAGATCTAGGGTTGATAAATTCAACGGGAAGAATTTCAGTCTTTAGAAGATGTAGATGGAAGATTACCTTTATCAAAAGGATCTTTATACTCCGTTGTCTGAGAAGGTGAACAAACCCTCGAGTATGACAGATGCGGAATGGGATTTTTTGGATAGGAAGGCACTTGGGACAATCTGGCTGTGTCTTGCATCTTTGGTATTATTTAATGTTTCAAAGGAAAATACTACAAAAGATCTAATGGATGCATTAGGGAAGTTGTATGAAAAACCCTCTTGCCTCTAACAAGATATTTTTAATGAAAAATTTGTTTAATATGAAGATGTCTGAGAATAGTTTAGTAGTAGATCATTTAAATGATTTCAATATGGTTGTGAATATGCTAGCTTTGGTTATAATAGAATTTGATGAAGAAGTTAGGGCTTTATTAATTATGTGCTCTTTACCTGAGAGTTGGAATAGCCTAGTAATGGTGGTAAGTAACTCGGTTCCAGCTAACTCAAAGTTGAAGTTTGAGGATGTTGTAGGGGTGATTCTAAGCAAGGAAATGTGAAGAAAAAGCTCTGGGGAATCTTCTACTTCAGGGAATGCTTTGACAGTGGAAACTAGAGGGAGACAGAAGAATAGAGGAAGCCATGGAAAATCAAAGGATCGGGCAAGGTCAAAATCCAAAAGCAAGATAGTATGCTGGAATTGTGGAAAGCCTGGGCATGCAAAGAAGGACTATTGGGAGCTTTTGGGATAAGAAGAAACAACAGAAGAAAACAAGGAGGCAAATGTGGCAACGGGTAATGTATGTCAGGATGCTTTGATTCTTTCTTTGCACAATATTACTGAATCTTGGGTTTTAGATTCGGGGGCTTCTTTCCATGCTTCTCCACATAGGCATTATTTTGTTGATTATGTTCAAGGAGATTTTGGGCATGTTTTTCTTGGTGATGATGAGCCTTGCAACATAGTTGGAAAAGGTTCTGTTCAAGTTAAGATGTAGAATGGGAATACTTGGCTATTGAAGGATGTCAGACATGTGCCTACATTAAGATGAAATTTGATATCGGCAGGGAAGTTGGGAAGTGATGGTTGTACTGTGATATTTATAGCTAACTCTTGGAAGGTTACCAAGGGTGATCTTGTGGTGGCAAGAGGTAAGAAGGTTGGAACCTTGTATTTAACCAATGATAGTACTAATGATTGTAATCTTGTGGCTTCAGATGCATATACAACATTATGGCACTATAGGCTCGGTCATATGAGCCATAAGGGCATGAACATCATAAAGAAGAATTTTCCTGGATATATAGAAATAGGTTTGGATTTCTGTGAGAACTGCATATATGGGAAACAGAAGTGAGTAAGGTTTCTCAAGGTTGGACCTACAAAGAAAGAGAGTAAGTTAGAGCTGGTACATTCTGATGTGTGGGGCCGGCTCAAGTATCATCTCTTGGGGGTTCAAGTTATTATGTTACTTTTATTGATGATGCAACAAGGAAAGTTTGGGTTTATTGTATTAGAAACAAATCTGATGTATTTGACACTTTTGTTAAATGGAAAGCCTTAGTAGAGAATGAAACAGGTCTTAAGCTAAAATGTCTCAAGTCAGATAATGGAGGGGAGTATTGCAACAATGAATTTAATGATTATTGTTCTAAGAATGGAATCCGCAGGAAAAATATGGTTCCAGGAACTCCGCAACAGAATGGGGTATCAGAAAGGATGAACAAAACAATAATGGAATGCTAGGAGCATGAGGTTACATGCAGGACTACCTCTTTCTTTTTGGGTAGAAGTGGTGAGCACAGTTGTGTACTTGATAAACAGAGGACCCTCAAGTGCCTTGGATGGAGGCATACCTGAGGAGGCATGGTATGGTAAGAAAGTTGATTATTCATTTCTTAGATTCTTTGGATGTGAGGTGTTTGTTCATATAGACAAGGATGATAGGACCAAGCTAGAGGCTAAATCAGAAAAATGTACTTTCATTGGTTATGGCGGTGATGACTTTGGATTTAAATGTTGGAGTATTAAGGACAAGAAAATCATTCGGTCTAGGGATGTGGTCTTTAATGAGAAAGTCATGTATAAGAAATAGTTGCAGGAAAATAAGGAAGAATCCAAGAAAGAATATGCAGTGGTAGAGGATCTTCCGGATGGGAAAGTGACCCATGAATTAGTTCAGGAACCTACTCAACAGGAACCCCAAACTCCTACAGTGAGGAGGTCTTCTAGGGTAAGAAAAGAACCTGAACGTTTTTCTCCTTCTCTTTATTATTTATTACTCATTGATAGTGGAGAGCCAGAGAGCTTTGATGAAGCAATGTAGGTAGATGCCAGTAAGAAGTGGGAGCAAGCCATGGATGAGGAGCATAAGTCTCTCATGGAGAACCAGACTTGGGATTTGGTGAAGCTACTGGAAGGCAAAAGAGCATTACAGAACAAGTGGGTGTACAGAGTTAAAGATGAAGAAGGAGGAAAGAAAAGATATAAGGCCCGGTTGGTGGTCAAGGGGTTTGCACATAAACAAGGTATAGATTTTGATGAGATTTTTTCTCCTGTAGTAAAAATGACTTCTATCAGAACTATTCTTGGAATAGTGGCAGCAGAAGACTTGCACTTAGAATAGTTAGATGTAAAGACTACATTTCTCCATGGTGATTTGGAGGAGGAGCTATATATGCAGCAGCCAGAAGGATATGAAGTCAAAGGTAAAGAGGAGATGGTGTGTAAACTGAAGAAGAGCTTATATGGCTTGAAACAAGCTCCACGTCAATGGTATAAGAAGTTTGATAGCTTCATGATGGAGCAAGGTTATATTAGATGTCATTTTGACCATTGCGTGTATACAAAGAAATTTGAGGATGGAAGTTATATTATCCTGTGTTTGTATGTAGATGACATGTTGGTTGCAGGTAAAAACATGCAGGAAATAAAAGTACTCAAGAAACAACTAAGTGAATCCTTTAATATGAAGGATTTGGGGGCAGCTAGACAAATCCTTGGTATGAGGATAACTCGGATAGGAAGGAACGGAAGCTGACTTTATCTCAGGAAGAGTACATTAAGAAGGTATTGGATAGGTTTAACATGTAGGATGCTAAACCGGTTGGGACTCCTTTGGCAAGCCATTTTAAGTTATCAAAGGAGCAAGTGTCCCAAGACAGAGCAGGTAAGAAACCAGATGTCCAAGGTACCTTACTCATCAGCGGTTGGTAGTTTGATGTATGTTATGGTGTGCACTAGGCCTGATATTGCCCATGCAAAGGGGAGCGTGAGTAGATTTATGAGTGATCCAGGTAAAGAGCATTGGCAAGCAGTAAAGTGGATCCTTTGGTATTTGAGAGGAACCATGGGGACATTTTTGTGCTACAGTGGATCAGACACCACTTTACGTGGTTATGTAGATTCAGACATGGTTGGAGATGTAGACAGCAGGAGGAGCACGACAGGTTATATTTACACTATAGGTGGGACAACAGTGAGCTGGATTTCACGACTACAGAAGCTGGTGGCTTTGTCAACCATGGAGGCTGAGTATGTTTCTGCAACAGAGGCAAGAAAAGAGATGATTTGGTTACAACAATTGCTTGAGGAGTTAGAGCATAAGCAAGGAGGAATGTAAGCTGCATAGTGATAGTCAGAGTGCTATACACCTAGCTAAGAACTCTACTTTCCACTCCAGGATGAAGCATATATAGTTAAGGTACCATTTCATTAGGACAAATTTGGAGGAAGAGAAGTTGAAGTTGGAGAAGATTCATACCAGTCAGAATCCTGCAGACATGATGACCAAGGTGGTCACAAGGAAAAACTAAAGTTGTGTTCAACTTTGGTTGGTCTTCACGAAACTAGTGAAGGGTTGAGAAGCTTGCTCGAGGAAAACTAGTCTCCAAGTGGGAGGAGATTGTTCAGGTTGTGGAGCCTGTTTTCATGTGTGAAAGTGTTGGAGACAGTAATTTTTTTGGCCTCGAAAAAATGCACCCGACATATCGGGAAACATGCTCTTCTCATATGGGCAAGATTTTTGACCCATAGGTTTATGGGACGGGTTTTGCCCATGGTTTTGATACCCATGGTTTTGTAAAACTATTTAAGCAGTTGTCTATTTATATGGTTTTATGCATATGATAGAGATATGAAGAACATTGTAGATGTGCTTTTGAATTCGGTTGTGAATTCTGTAGAGTTTTTGAGCATAGCTCCAAACGGATCTGGGTATTATATTGAGAGAGAATGGTGGCTTGTAATAAAATCTGAGCAAGTGATTCTTGGTGGACGTAGCCCAAATTGGGTGAACCACGTTAAATACTGTCTCTTTGTGTTGTGTTATTTTATTCTGCAATTTTATTTGAGATCTGTAATAATTTCTGCATATTAGTTTCTACTTGTTGTGATCTCGTAAGGAAGTATTCCACATATTTTATCTCTTATTTTCTAATGAATGTATGGGAGAAATTAGCACTACTAGATTTTTAACTTAAGAGAATCATAAAGTTCAGGAGCAACTAATTGCTTTTACAAGATATAATCTTAAGGATTATGAGTTGAACTATAATTTTTTGATGAAAAACATTTTTGTACTTAGATATCTTAAAAATTTTCAAGTGTTATCCAACAACAATGTCAAATTTATTGTCACTTATTCTATCACCAAACAATACATTATGAATGTAAAATTAGTGAGGAAAAAATGCTTGGATCACTAAGATCATGGAGTTTTATGTGGAGATCAAGTGTACTAAACTAACCATGGGAATAAATAGTTGTCGAACTTAGATGAGTATCTATGGCCTCTCAAGAGTTAGTTTTTTTCCAATCAATAGAATTTTCAAGATACACATGTGAAAAATAATTGGTTTCAAAACATGGTATATTATTTAATTATTTTTGATCTACCTAGAGGTTTTAGCAGAACTCAAAGAATACATTTGATGATGTTTTACAAACAACAACCAAATTATAATAGGAAAAGAAAAATTCTCAAATAAAATATGATTATTCTCTTTCATCTCAATTACATAAGAGGTCCTCTTATTTGAATTCCAAAAGACTCCTAATTAAACTTGACTTTTAATTCAAACTTGACTAGACTTACTATTTTTAGTAAAACTTACTATTTATAGCAATAGCTATTTTTAGTAAGTTTTAAATTTTAACTTTCTAGATCCTACAAATTTGCATACATTATCACGTGCCTAAAATAATTTATTTCTTGAGTTGCAACTCAAGTTGACTCATGGTTACAAAGATATGGTATTTTGAAATTTTGAAAAAAAAAAAAAGAAAATAATAACTTCAAACTCAATTTTCAAGCCCTAGATGGATGATTTCTCCTCCAAAATTTTCCAAATGTGATGTAAGTGGCTAATGCAGATTAAAATGAACATATATTTTTGATATATTTTCGTAAAAAATAGAGTCACTTGATTCCAAGATCAAAAGTTATGGCCTTCATAATACATGCCACAAAATTCACATCATTATCCTCTAGTTGAAAAAAACTCATCTTGTGTGAGTTCCTGTGATTATATTTTTTTAGCTTGTGTATATCAATTTTCTTCATCTCCCATTCTAAAATCAATTTGTTTTCCTCATGCTACAAATATTCCCATTGTACCAAATATTTGTTGAAACTATGTTAAATTATGTTGATTATTTTTTTCAAGAACATATGCCACATATTCCCTCTTCTTCCTTGGAATCTATTCCTTCCAATCCACTCCTTCATTTTATTCCTCTATATCCTCATCTCTCATGAAATTCATACAAATTTGAAACATTAAATACTAGAGAAATATCAAAATTATGTGTTGCATATTTACCTCATATGCATTGTCATTTATCTTCTTCACAATCTTACAAGGGCCAATCTTTTTATTTAATATTGTTATATGTTCCTTTGGGAAATATATCCTTCCTCAAATAAACCATCACCATATATCCTTCTTTGAATCACTTGTCTTCTAGGATATCTTGCCATATTTTTCATTATTGTCATGTAACTTCTTTCTTATTATTTCTTGTAATTGTTGAATATGTTCTACAAAGGCTTATGCATCATCACTCACCCTTTCTGAAATAGGTATTTGTACCAAATCCAAAACACCATTAGGAATTATTCCATAAATAATTTGAAATGGTGACTTACCCATTGATCTATTCACTAAACTATTGTAGGTAAATTCTACTTGTGGTAATGCCAAGTCCCATTATTTGGGTTTCTCACCAATAATACACCTTAACAATTTCCTAAGTTATTGTTTACAAATTTTGTTTTCCCATATTTTTAGGATGATATGCACTACTAAACTATAACTTAGTGCCTAAATTTTTCCATAAGGTCCTCCGTAAAGTGGCTCAAAAATTTGGTCTCTATCTGAAGTGATAGACTTTGGGATACCATGAAACCTAAAAATTCCTTAAAAAAAAATATGCTATCTTTGTAGCATCATTTTTATCTTAGATGAATAAAGTGTACCATCTTAGAAAATATATCCACAACAACAAAAATTGAATCATTACCTCTTTATGTGTTGGGTATCCCTAATACAAAATCCATGCTCAAGTTTGTCCATGGTCCTATTGGCACTAGTAATGGCATGTATAATCCAGTGTTTTGTGCATGTCCCTTAGAAACTTGACATATTTTTCATCTTGAAACATACCTCGCCACATATATCTTCATTTTTCCAAAAATACTTTTCCTCTACTAATGTTATTGTCTTATTCTTTCCAAAAATGACCACCCAAACCACCACTATGCAATTCTCTTAAAATGTTATCCCTCATAGATCCAAATGGAATACATAATTGTTTTCCCTTAAACAAATAACCATCTTGCATAAAATAATCTTCAGAAATATTACATTCCTCAACTTATTTTTAACTCTTGTTTTTCTCAACAATCCTCCCAAATTCATAGATCAAAATCATACAATTCCTTAATACTCGTGCTTAAACCCAACCATTTCACTTACCATAGTACTTAGTAAGGCCACACATCTACTCAAAGCATAAAATACCTGGTTTTGTTTTCCTGATTTATGTTTTAAAAAAATGTGTACCCCTGCAATAATGAAACCCACTTTGCATGCCTATATTAAATGTTTTGTGTATTCAAAAATTTAAGGCATGTTGATTTGTATACAAAAATGAACTCCTTTAGTAATAAGTAATTTTTAATGCCTTAGTGCTTGTACAATGGCATAAAATTCAATATCATAAGTAGAATACTTTTTTCATACCTCATTCAACTTCTCACTATAATATGATATAGGCCTTCCTTCTTGACTTAAAACAACACCAATTCCCACATGTGAAGCATCACAATCAACCTCAAATATTTTGTTAAAATCAGGTAAGGCCAAAATAAGGGCATTTTTCACCTTCTTCTTTAATAATATCTCATTTGGCATACCTTTATCCATACAAACTCTTTTCCTTTCATGCATTTTATTATTGGTGCCACAATACTACTAAAATTTTGATAAACTTTATGTAAAAAGTATCCAATCCATGGAAACTTCTTACCTTTGTTATGCTTCTTGGGATAGGCCATTCAACAATTGCATTTACCTTTCCTACATCCATCTTCACACCATCTTTTGAAACTATAAACCCCAAAAATACCAAGATCCTTTACATAAATTGCATTTATTCAAATTTGCATATAAATTTTCTTTCTTAATACTTGCAACACCATCCTCAAATGCAATAAATTATCCTCTTTACTTCTACTGAATATCAATATATCATCAAAATAGACTACCAAAAACTTACCAATGTAATCTTGCATAACTTGATTCATCATCATAAATGTACTAGGTGCATTAGATAATTTGAATGGCATTACCAACCACTCATATAGACCATACCTAATTTTAAATGTTATTTTCCATTCATCCCCTTCCCGGATCCATATTTGATAGTATCCACTCCTTAGATAAATTTTGAAAAAAAATAATAGCTCTACAAGCACATCCATCATGTCATCTAGGTGGGGTATAGGAAACCTATATTTGATGGTAATTTTATTTATAGATATGTTATATGTACACATCCTCCACGTCCCATCTTTCTTGGGATTCAATAGTTTTGGGGTTACACATGGGCTCATACTTTCTCTTATAGCCCTTTTTTCACCAATTCTGATACTTTTCTATTTAATTATGCATGTAATGTTGGACTCATCTTGTATGCATCTTGATTTGGTAGGGATGATCTTGGAATCAAATCAATGTGATGTTGAATATCCCTCTTGGGTGGCAACCCATCTGGTAACTCTTTTGGTATTACATCTAAAAATTCTTCTAGTACCTTTTTTGCTTCAATTGGTATGGGTACCACCTCTGCATCTTATTTATTTACCATTAATACATAGAAAAACCATGTCATCTTCATCTTTGTGATAAAATCCTTTGTGGAAAACATGCTCTCTATTATTTTTCTTTAAGTGGCAACAAAACCACCTTTACTCCATCTTTCCAAAAGTTATGGGTATTCTTTTCCCCATCATGAATTACCTTTCTATCAAATTTCCATGGTCTCCCTAATAAAACATGGCATGCATCCATTGGAATGACATCACACCAAATCTCATCCTTATAAGTCTTTCCTATAGAAAATTTAATTAGACATCTCTTATCTACTATAACTTCATTCCCTTTCTTAAACCATGAGACCCAATAGGAAAAGGATGTTTTCACATTGCAACCCTAACTTATCTACCATTTCTTTGGAAACCATATTTTCATAACTTCCACCATCAATGATAATGTTACATACCTTTCCTCTATATGTTCACTTTTTGGAAAAATATTTTTCCGCAATGAATCACCACCTTGAAAGTGTTCTTTCCTTGGGGAAATTATTTTCTTCTCATCATGATATTTTCTCCCACATCTTGCATAAATTTTGTGTCTTGTTATTCAACCTCGTCCTTGATCAAATTTACTCTAGGACAATCTTGTAGTATCCTTTCTTTGTATACGATATTGTGTACATTCAAATGCACCATGCCCTTCTTCACCACACCTATAGAAAACATAAGGTCTACATGGGCCATCTCATCCTCTTCCACTTCCATAATTTTTATTTCCATAGTATCTCCCTATCTTAATCCCTCTTCCTCTTTGTTGGTTTCGAAAACCTTCTTTTTTATAATCTTTCTAGTCACGATATTTTTATCCTCTTGTGCTATTATACCCACCTTTTCCTCTTATTGGATGTTATTTTCTTGTCTTTTTCCTTCAAATATTCTAAAACTAGTCTAGTCTACTTTTATTATTTCTTCAAGGTTAATTGATAAGATTCTTCCATGTTATTCTTCCTATGCATGCTTAGTTCATCTTGAATAGAAAATTTCAAACCATTTACATACCTTGCAGCCATCTGCTCTTCCATCTCATCATTCTCTACTCAAATGGACAACTTGTAAAATTCATTAGTATAATCTTGGACATTATAATCTTTCTACCTCAAATTTTAAATCTAATATATGAGGTTTGACCATCATCCACATGTAAAAACATCATATTATTCTTCCCCATATTTCTCCCATTCTTCATACTCTCATTTTATTTTCCCTACCTCTTCTTCTGCAAGTTATCCCACCATATCATTTTCGAAAGAGGGATTCACGAGAACCGATGTCAAAAACAATGCACCACAATGAAGTTGCACTCGATGGTAACGTCAAGCTCAATGCAATAAGCAAGATTCAAACAATGGAAAGAATATGCAAATAAGAAAACATGTCTGCTCATGCTCATAGATAAAAAAAGGAAGTACAAATAGGGTTGATGTGTAACCCCCATGCCTAAACAAGGAAAGAACCTCAATGACGCCACTGACACATATGACGTGATTGACGCATATGATGCCACTAAAGGAGGAGTTACTATTCCAAATAAGGAATGTAACTCCTATGAAACACTGACACAAATGACAATGACAGATTCTATGAAAGAATCTGACACTTATCAATTTACTTCCTAAGACCTATGACTCTCGCAAGGTGAGATGACTCACCAGGTGATGTGGATGATGACTAGGCATGTCACACACACCAACACCCACCTTCATCAAAGTCGAGGAAGAGGTCATGGTAAGCCAAAACAGAAAAGAAGACTCCCTAGACAACTAAGAAAGATGTGTCAATGGGGCCCGGTAACTAAAGGCCTGATAAGGTGCCCATATACAAACAACATCTTTCTAGAAAGAAGAAGAGGAGAAGAAGGAGGACTATATATCCTAAAGAAGATGCGTGGCTACAGAAAACCTCACCCCAAGAAGAGACCACAAGTGAATAAATTTCACCTCAAGTGAAGGGCTTGGTGAATATGTCTACAACCTGATCAGCTATCTAAACATACTATATGTCGATGATGTTTTCATGTATCAGCTCCCATATGATGTGCTTCATCTGTTGATGTTGAACTAGATTTCTAAAATCGAGATAGTGCTCATGTTATCACAGTAGATAATGGTAGGCCACCAAAAGTGGATGCCAAACTCTGTCAAGATACCCTGTAACCAAACAGCTTCTATGGTAGTGTTAACTACTCCTTTGTACTCTACTTCTATCAATGATATGGCAATGGCATTCTGCTTCTTGCTAGACCAACTGACAGGACCTAAACCAAGAGTGAAACTATAGCTTGAGGTAGACTTTTGATGATCTAGATCACCGGCCCAATTTGAGTCTGTAAATCCAACCAAGTCAATCTCATTCCCTCCTAAGTAATGAATACCATCTGTGTGAGTGCCACAAACATAGTGAAGGATTCACTTTGTTACTTTTAAATGCATTCATGAGGCTCCTACATAAATCTAGACATGATCCTAACAACATACGAAAGATCTGGCGAGTGTGAGTAAGGTAGATCAAGCTCCCCACCAACTACCGATAAATGGTACCATCAACCAAGGGGAAGAGAAATCAGAAACCAACTTGACCCCGAGAAAGAAAAGGAGTAGGTGAGGACTTGCAATCAGACATGTGAAACCGAGAAGAAAATCAAGAGAGTACTTAGGCTGCGAGATCATAATTCCTAAGTCAGATTGTGAAATATGGATCCCAAGAAAGTAATGAAGCAATCCTAAGTCAAACATGGAGAACTTGTTGGCCAAGGATATCTTCACAGAATCAATGATAGAGGAAGAGCTACCCGTGATCAACAAGTCATCAACATAGAGAACAAGAATAAGCATGGAGTCATCCTGCCACAGAATATACACATTTGGGTCAGAGTGACACCAAGTGAACCATGATGCAAGTAAAAAGGAGTCCATCTTGGCATACCAAGCTTGAGGGGATTGTTTAAGGCCATAGAGAGACTTCTTTAACTTGCAAATGAGGGATGGATCATGGACATAACCCAGAGGTTGTTCCATATAGATCTCTTCCTCTAGGTCCCCATGAAGGAAGGCACTCTTAATGTCCATTTGGTGGACTTCCCATCTATTAGCGGTAGTGATGACAAGGGTCAGTTGAATGGAAGTCATCTTCACAACCGAAGAAAAGGTTTCGAGTAATCAACCCCAACTACCTGGGAGAAACCCTTAGCTACAAGTCATGCTTTATACTTCTCAACTTCTCCATTAGCTCCATACTTTGTTCGATATATCCACCTACACCGAATGATTTTTCTTCCTTTCGGAAGAGGGGTAAGATCCCAAGTGTCATTATTTATGAGTGAGGAATACTCCTCATCCATATCGTAATCCCACTCATGAATCCCGAAGCTTCCTAAGAAAGATGGTGGATTAGCGAAGCGAGGTGAAGAAGAGTGGGGTCAACCAAAACCTCGAAAGTGAGTGAACATCTATTAGCGGCATCGGAGTGGGGTCCAATGAAATCATCTCATTTGAAAAGGATCTCTAACTAAATATCTAGCACTCTCCAAAGTTTTCCTAGCCCAAAGAGGTCCTTTTAGAAGGTTCAAGCTCAAAGTCATTATTTATGAGTGAAGATACTTCACTTGAGTGAGAGAGGGACTTAGTCCTCATCATCGAGTGAGAACATATCTATTAGAATCAAAAGACTTAGAAGTTTGAGGATTAGGAGGAGCAAAGAGGAGAGGAGGAACTCACTGAGTCAACAACATCATCATTTGATGAGTCGAATCTGAATTAGTGGGTAAAATAACCTCATGAGTGGAAGTAAAAGTCAAGGATGACTCATCAAACTTCACACTCCTCTCAATATAGAGCTCATGGGTTATAGGGTTCAATAATCGATATCCCTTCATGCCATCAGGATACCCGACAAAGATACAAGGTTTGGATTGTGGATCCAATGCCTTACGTTTCTTCTTGGGAATCTGAGCCATGGATCCGAAGACTCGAAAGTGCTCAACATCGGACTTGTGTCCAAACCAAGACTCAAAGGGTGTCATCCCTCTTATTTCTTGTGTGGAACATGATTCGAATGTAACAAGCACAATTCACTGCTTCACCCAATACTACGGAGGAAAGACTTGAGTGAACCATACAAGTAGCCATCTCCTTTAGAGTTTGGTTCTTTTTTCGCAACTCCATTTTGGGAAGGGTTGTAAGCAACTATACGCTGCAAAGAAATCCCCTCAGAAGTGTAGAAATCCTCAAACCTATTGCTCACATACTCACCTCCATTGTCAGTTTGAAGAACCTTGATAGACCATTCCACTTGTTTCTCAACAAGAGCCTTAAAGTTTTGAAAATGCTCAAAGACTTCAAACTTAAGCTTAAGAAAATATACCCAAGTATAATGTGAAAATTCATCAATGAAGGTTAGTATATATAGAGCTCTAGTGAAAGAAGGAGATGGAAAGGGGCTAGAAACATCACTATGAACAAGATCAAGGGACAAGTAACTCTCAAGATTTTCCCTTATCAAAGTTTTTTTAGGGTGCTTTCTAAGATCTGTACAACCTCACAAAGACCTTTAGAAAAATTAACTGGGGTAACCCATTGACCATTTTGTTTTGGCTCAATTTTCAAGGTAAAATAATTTATATGCCCAAAATGCTCATGACATAGCTTGCTAACCTCATTTGCATGAGTGGGCAAGGCATTGGGCATCAAATCGAAGAGAATTTGGAAAAGGTATACAACCATGAATAATGATCCTCCTTTCCCTCGGCCACAATGCAGTGAGTTAAGCTCATGAATGATCATCAAGTTAGGACCAAACTCCACTCACATTCCTTCACCAAGGTGGGTGATTTGGTAAACCGATAGGATATTGGTAGAGAGATTGGGAACACTTAACACTTGGTTAAATGTTCCACCTTCTATCTCTACCGATCCACTACCGGCCGAAACATGAGTGTCATCACCCAATGTGATTTGGGACATGCCACATGGTTCAATTCTAGAGAATTCAACCTTTGAAGAATCCATGTGGTGCGAGGCACTGGAATCGATAATCCAAGTTGATGATGGAGTTGATCTAGCTATAAAGGCCTTACCTTTCTTCTTTTCATTTTTAGACTCCTTTGCTTTAAAAGACTCACCCTTCTGAGCATTTTGTTTAATGGATTCGGGAACACTTATTTTATTCTTATCAATCAACTGAGTTAAGTGATCAATTTGTTTCCAAAAACAATGATGCTCATCATGGCCAGAATTCTTACAATAGGAGCATTTATACTTTTCCTTCTTCGCTTTAGGCTTAGAAGTTGAAGTGTTAGTGTTGGGCTTAGTTGGGGTTGGTTGGTCTTGGTTTCTTTCTTAGGTTGGTCCTTTGTTTCTTTCTTCTTTTCATTTTTCTTTCCCTTATTCACCACAAGGGCATGTGACTTGGGTTTTAGAGTCCCCATTTGAATGAGTTTGTCCTATTCTAGAATGAGTTGAGATGAAAA